>MCJB01005058.1:0-15967 GCA_002018475.1 Nicotiana obtusifolia
ATCTTCTCTTTGCAAGTCATGCACTCACAAGCACAAGAGGGTACCTTAGAGGTACCGGCACCAACATCAGCATATCTACCACCACTCAATCCACCACTAAAATTACCAACATATCTAGAAAATTCACCAAATCCACCAACTGGAGAAAATCCACCATCATCATCTCCAAAATTTTCCCCAGCAGTACTTGCCGGGACAACACCACAACCACCACCACCACCACCACCACCACCAACATCAACATCAACATCAACACCAACATGACCACCAACATGACCACCAACAAGACCATTAACAGGACCACCAACAGGACCACTAATAGGACTACCAACAGGACCACCAACACGACCACCAACAAGACCACCAACAGCAACATCACCTAAATGTTCATAAGCAGCAATATCACCACCAGCACCAAGAACAACATGACCACCACCACCACCATCAACCCTAGTAATGGCTGTCACCCCAGCCAAATCACCTAGTAACCCATCGATCAATTTGTCGGGCACAGATTTTATGGGCACAAAGGTTCAAGGCATGGCATCTCCAACTCCCTTATTGTTGGGACAAGCCATGGGTGCACAGCCTACAACAAGAAAGAATATATATCATAATGGTGCTAAATCATAAAAAACTGAACCAATTTAAAACAAGTTATCAGGTTGTATCAACAGATGACTAGTTGTTGCAACGGATGCCTAGTTGTTGCAACAAATTATCAAGTTGTTGCAACAGATGTGTATGTTGTTGCAGCAGATTATACAATCTGTTGCAACAACTAGTCATCTATTGTGTTCTAATGCTTACAGCTTCCTGGGGGGGGGGGGAGTTGAACAGGTCGACACTCAATTTTGTGTTGTTCTTGGCAGCGAGCCATCTAAGAATTTTTGGGCAGGTAACTTCTTGGGAGTATTCCTTGACTTGATGCCTGAGGTGAGGAATGGCTTCAAATGCCCAAGCCTACGAAACAAGATGCCATCAAAAATCAAAATAGTGATTGAAATTAAAAAAAGAAAAGGTTAAAATATTGAAGAAATTTACCATGAAAGCCCAAGGGAAGCCATATAGATTTTGTGTCTTCCCCATTGGCTTCAACTCCTTCATCAAGTATTCAACAGTCAAGGTGAAGCTTTGAAAACCCCACGCATAGCTGTTGAAGGCATCATAGTCTTCAGCAAGCTTAATCACTCCAAGAGGGATGTTGCAGTTGACATCTCTTGCCCAAAGAACATTGTGGACAAACCAAACTAAGGACAATGACTCCTTGTGCTTTTTCGAGAAAGATTTGGACTCCAAATCTTGCAACAATCTCTTGCTGGTGTAGCTCTTTCCCACTAAATCTACCAGGGAGACATCACTCTTAGCTTTGGAACCCTTAGATTTCTTGGCTGCCTTGGGATTCTGGGCTGTCTTGGTTACTGCAACAGTAGGAAGGGGCTCACAAGGATGGCATCTCAAACCGCTAACAATGGCAAACTCCTTCATGCCAAAGCAAACCGGCATGCCACAGTAATTTATCCAAATCTCATCCTTCCTGTCGCAAATAATCTTGCGCTTCAACAGCTCAGACACAATCGTCATTGGAAACCGGGCACCGGTATCTTCGGGAAAATCTAAATAGGGCCCAAAGCAGCTAGCCCTAAAGAATTTCTCCAAGCCCTGCTGCCGGAGTATGGCCCTGAAGTTGTCAAAGCCCTTGCCCATTGTCGACCTAACGATAAAATCACCTGACAAATCCTTATTTTGATTCAACGGCATCGTCACGCCGTACTTTGCGATGTTGAAACTCTTTACGACCTCCTCAATCGAAGGTCTATTGGGATCTTCTTCACCTCCTTCATCCCCTTCTTCATCTTCTTCTTCATCTCCTTCTTCATCTCTTTTTTCTTCATCTCCTTTTTCTTCATCTACTTCTTCATCTCCTTTTTCTTCACCTGCTTCTTCACCTGCTTCTTTACCTGATTCTTCTTCATCTCATTTAGAATTTTCTTCATTTTCTTCATCATCTACAGCAGATTGTTGATCATCTTTTTCACTTTGTCTACTTTCTTCACTTTGTGCATTTCTTCCACTTTCTTCTTCATGCTGGGTTTCCAATCTTTGTGAAGCCCCACTATCACTAAATCTTTCCTCGTCTATTGATTGACAAATGGCAGTGACAAGTTTATCAAGAGGTGTTTGCACCTTAGCTCTTTTAGAGCTTTCTTCCCCACTTCGTTTCGCTACTTTTCTTTTAGCTCTAGCCATTTATCTACATAAACGAGATAGAAAAACAGTTTTAATTGGTTAGTTCAACACTCAAAGTAAAACAGAAAAGGTATATGTTGCAACAAGTAATCAGTTGTTTCAACAGATTAAGAATATCTTGCAACAACTTATAACTTGTTGTGGCAGAATATTAGCCTGTTGGAAATAGAAAAACAGAAGCAACAGCTTAGCAACTGTTTTGATTTTTTTGCAACAGGTTGTTAATATGCTACAACAACAGCTAAAACTCTCAACAGTTGTTTTGATTATATCCTGCATTCACAACAGTTGTTTTGATTATATCCAGCATTCTCAATAGTTGTTTTGATTATATCCAGCATGCTCTTCTTCATCCAACAAGTGCAACAAATACACGAAAATACAACAAAACAAACAACATTCACAAAAAACCCAACAGGTAACCTTAGTTGTTGGAAAACATCAACAAAATTGCAAGTCTTTTTTTTCGAAACTACAAGGATAAGGAGAATAAAAACACACTCAAGAAAAACCCATGCTCTTCTTCATCAAACAAGTGCAACAAATACACGAAAATACAACAAAACAAACAACATTCACAAAAAACCCAATAGGTAACCTCAGTTGTTGGAAAACATCAACAAAATTGCAAGCCTTTTTTTTTTCGAAACAACAAGGATAAGGAGAACAAAAACACACTCAAGACAAAAAAACCCATGCTCTTCTTCATCCAAAAACCATACTTTCACAACCACAACCACTCTTTACAAACTCACAAACCCCAACAAGTGCAACAAATACACGAAACTACAACAAAACAAACAACATTCAACAAAAACCCATGCTCTTCTTCATCTTCTCTAACCTAAATCGTCATTTTCAAGCCCCGATTCAAAACTCTAAAATCTTTTAACCAACTGAAAAAAATGTTTACCTGAGTAGTTGCTGAGAACGAACAACTGAGCAGAGAGAGAGAGAGAGAGAACTGAGCAGCAGTTCTTGGGGCTTTTTCAACTGAGAGTGGCGGTGGTTGCCGGTTCGGAGAAGAAGGTGATGAGACTAGATGGAAACGAGGGAGATGAGAGAGAAGAGACGGAAGTTGTTGGGAGTACTTTGGAATGTGTTTCTGAAATAAAGTATGGGGGAAGATTTAACTGATGGGCCTTTGTGTAATTTTAAAGAGATTATAAGTTTTATAAATTATAATCCAACTCCAAATTAAACTAATGAACTTTTTAAAATATACTTTGACTTGACCGGTCAAAAATGTCACATTTTCTAATTAGGTGACTTTTTTGTCACCTAAACTTAAATCTTCCCAATAAGCGGTGGGTGTTGTTCCCGCTTCCCATTATCCAATTTCCCACACTCCAAATGTAATGAAAAAAATATATTTCCAAAACAAGGTTCAAAAATTGGAAAAGGAAAGTCGAAAAATACGAGGAAAGGACAGAACACTCGACGCTGTTCACTTCTTTTGGTTCAGCTCCGAAAACACACACACACACACATGACACATACACAAAACCTGAGATCTATCGATCTCAAGGTGTACAGTTTCTTTCCATGAGCCCCTTCTCCTGATCTCATTCCAAAATCATATTACATTTTTCTGCATATCGTGTGGAGTGAGAGAATTTAAAGAGGGAAAAATGGGTGGATCTTCGATAAGCTCGAGGGCCTTCGATTGGAAAACAGGGCAGATGATAATGGTAGCCCTTTTAGTAATGATAGGTTCTTTTTACAGTGGTACTCTCTTTGGCCGTAACACATCTCTCTACGCCCCTCAACAGCAACAACAAGAAGAATTCCCTGTTGCTTCCAACACCACTTCATCAGAAATATCCTCTGGTTAGTCTCTCTCTTCCTATGCTTACAAAATATTACTACTAAAAATTGCGAGTTTGTTGTTTGTTGAAAGAATTTAAAGAATATTTGTATTGAGTACTCCTAATATAGTACTCCTCTTTCCCAATTTGTGGGATGCATTTTCCTTTTTAATCTGTCTCAAAATTCTGTCTTTCTTTCTTATACGCGGTGCTCAATCAAACAACATTACATAAAATGAGACGGAGGGAGTAATTGGGAGGGAGGAAGCAATTGTCAATGTGTGATGAAAAATGCTGTGAGAATTTGATTTTAGTCATTTTACAGGCGAAGCTAGTTTTTTTTTCTCTCTCAAGAATTAGCTTTCCGCTTCCTGTGTATAAGGTAGGGGAGAGGTGGGAGCTAAAAAAATGTAAAAGGAATGATTTTTAGTTGCTTTAGCCATTGGTAAGTTTTTTCTGCAAAAAAGTCGTTGAATTTTCCTTCTAGGTGGGTAGACTGGAGCAAGGTGGAAACCTAATGGATAAAGAATGAAACTTTATGTTGTTATTTTCATTAAGTGGTTCATCTTGATACTAGAAGGAAGTTAGGGCAGTGCAGCATACTTTTGTCCATTTTGGTTTTCTTGGGGTTTTGTTGAATCTACATTTCCCTTTAGATCAGAGATGCTGTCACTGGTACTAGAATCTGATCTTTATGTTATCGGAATGGACGTTGTTCTAATCACTTTTGATACACATTACTTAGTTAAAACAGAGGCGTTAACCCTTCTGCAAGCACAGAATTCATTGGGCAGCGCAGTGGAATATAGGTTCAAAGGTTCAGTGGCTTATATTTTGTCAAGTGGTTTGGTAGAAAGTTGCAATTTTGGCAAGTGCAATTTTGGTGGTCAGTAATTTGGAATGTTCATAAGAGGGGGCTCCAGTGCTTGTAAGAATGCATGTCATAATATGTCCGTAATAATCCTAGTTAGGGTTGTAGATAAGGATATCATCAGAAACCACCAATTTAACCTTCTTAAGGTCCTGATTCTTCAGGCGTTGAAAGGTTGAGGTAGCATTTTAGGGCTAAAGGAATCAGCATAATTTGCAACGTCCTTGGTGTGTCCTAAGAGAAGTATTAGGTATATCAGTTTTAAGTATCCTGGTTTGGCGGTATCATGACCTTAGATCCAATTCAGGGAAATACTTATCCCATTAAATTCATCCAAAAGCTCCTCTATGACTTGTAGTAAACTTGTTCATGACTGTGTGACTACAACAACAACAACCAAAAACCCAGTGAAATCCCACAAGTGGGGTCTGGGGGAGGGTAAGTGTACCTTACCCCTACCTTATGAGGTAGAGAGGTTGTTTCTGATAGACCATCGGCTCAAGAACAGTGTGACTATTTAACTGTTAATCATCTTTCCTTTTTTAACCATCAATACTTACAGAGATGGGACTATATCAGATATTGTGAGTTGGTTGTGCAAAAACGCTTTCACTCTGATTCAGCTTCCCCCTTGTTTCTGTTTTCAGGCTTTACTTCTGCAATAGGAGCATTTTATCGTTTTTTGCCTGCATGCACAGTGAAGTTAGAAACTTCAAATATTTTTTTATGATGTTTACAGCTGGGTCCAATCTTTCCTTACTACAGCTTCTGAATGGTTTTGAACTTTTTCTTTGAGGATTTTCAAGGCTTGTTGACTAAATCCAATTGTTCTTGTCCATGCTGCTTCCAGTTTCCTGCTTGTCAACCTTACTACTCAGGAATTCTGTCTAGAAACTGAGAGGCATCTGTTAGGCAGTCAATGTGTGTCCATGTGAATTTGTGTTCTGCTTTTTCTGTTACCATTTTACTTTCCTTAAATTTGTTACTCTCACCCTGTGTCATTTTTCTTTTGCTGGGGAGAGCAGTCCCTAGTTGGTTGAATGTTCAGCTCTCAGAATTGACTCTCTTTTCATTGACTGCTAGGCATTTTTGTTTTACTGGCTTACTATTATTGGAATCTCGGATCCATGTATTTAATAATATGCATGCAGGTCTTCTGAAGTTCACGAACAAGATTGCTCTTTCATATCGGATGGTACCCCTCACAATCCCTGAAACTGGGATAAATGTATGTCCTCTCAAGTTTAATGAGTATATCCCCTGTCATGACATTTCTTATGTTAAAGAATTGATGCCAAAATTAGATCTTTCAAGGAAAGAAGAGCTAGAGAGGCATTGTCCTCCACTTGAAAGACGCTTGTTTTGTTTGGTGCCACCTCCAGCTGATTATAAGATACCAATAAGGTGGCCAACTAGCAGGGATTATGTATGGCGGAGTAATGTAAACCATACACGTCTTGCGGAGGTAAAAGGAGGACAAAATTGGGTACATGAGAAGGATCAACTTTGGTGGTTTCCAGGCGGTGGAACTCATTTTAAGCATGGAGCTACAGAATATATTGAGAGGTATACGTTCTGTCTCTCTTTCACTTCTGCTGTCCATGTAATTATTGGAGTTGCAGCCTTTTGATAATTCTACTACATTATTTCCTGTCATAAGCATGCAAAATGAAAATCGATTTGACACACACGATGGCTTTCCTCAAACAATTTAACGAAGCTAATTTATGTTGTACTAGATGATCCATTTACACTTATTAAGAATGGTGAAAATCATTTACACCCTTAGTTCTAAGAAGGTAATCCCCTTTCAATACCCAAGAGTCGAATTGTCGCGACTCACTTTTGGGGATGTGAAGTGGGCCAAGTGAGGCTGGGCTTACCTGGAAAGCTTATTCTTGCCTATTATGAGGATCAGATAGAGTTTCCTCTGTGCCAGGTGTTTCAAAGTTTTCTAACATGTCAATAATTTGCCCGAACCACCATCATAAAAGAAATGTTAATGACTTTTCAACAACACACATGAGCTTGGTTATACAAATCAATATACTATTTTATAGTTAATCACGAAGATTCGATAACATATGATTTCTCGAAAAATGTTAACTGAATTCGTCTAATAAATATACAATACAAATTAATAACGAAAATCTTCAATTTTGCATCATTTCACCTTGTATCTAGATACACACGAGTATCAATCCTTTATGCTACCATTCTTTTATGTAGCTGATGTACTAAACTCATTTCTTCGATGCAGGTTAGGAAATATGACAACTAATGAGACTGGTGACTTGCGTGCAGCAGGGGTATATCAGGTGCTTGATGTTGGTTGTGGGGTTGCTAGTTTCTCTGCCTATCTTCTTCCTCTAAATATTGAAACACTATCTTTTGCTCCCAAAGATGGTCATGAGAATCAGATACAATTTGCTTTGGAACGAGGAATCGGTGCTATGATATCTGCTTTAGCTACGAAGCAGCTACCATATCCAAGTAACTCTTTTGACATGGTCCATTGTTCCAGATGTCGAGTTGATTGGCATGAAAATGGTGAGTGTTTCTTTTATTGAACAAGCGAGCCTTATATGCTTAAATGTAATTGACCTTGATGTAATTGCTTTACGTTAAATAAGGAAACTATATCTAATTATTCAGCTTTCTACATCCTTCATGTTAACAGTAGAATGGTTTGGAAATTTCAATGAACTTAATGTTGTGTTATAATCTACAAGGCCTTAGATATCTTTCCATAATATTCTTGTTCCACCAGCTTGATTATCATGAAGCTATTAGCCTATTCCTTTTACGTCAAGTAGACTTTACTCAAGATACTCTCGTGACAACTAAACTGTTATAGCTGAGTTTCAAAACTATGGTACATAACTTTCCAAACTATGCTTATTACTCTGTCCTTCTAAGGTAATTAGATCTAAGTAGACTTTTCATAGGTTAAAACCGACAGAGTTATATGCTAGCTGTGCATGTTATGTAAACGTAGTATTATTGTTTCACAATGCCTAAAAATATGTTTTCATCTGGGTGCGCGTGCAGATGGTATTTTACTCAAAGAAGTGAATCGCATATTAAGATCAAATGGATATTTTGTCTATTCAGCTCCTCCTGCCTATAGAAAGGATAAGGATTTCCCAGAGATATGGGACAAATTAGTACATCTAACTGCTGGAATGTGCTGGAAGCTTATTGCACAGAAAGTTCAGACAGCAATATGGGTTAAGCAAGAAGATAATTCATGTCTTCAGCATAACGCTCAGGAGCAGCTAGTAAACTTATGTGATTCTGAGGATGATTTGAAGCCATCATGGAAAACACCTCTGAGGAACTGTGTTACCCTTAGTGATAGTTCGTCTTCTTTGAAGAAACTACCTCCTCGACCACAACGTCTTTCAGAATATACACAAAGCCTCAGTCGGATAGGTTTGTCAATTATCTTCCTTGGTGTAGTGTATTGATGAATTTTCCTGGTTTAGTTCTCGAATCACTTTTAGTAAATATGTCCCTCATGAAGCGCAAAGTTCAAATCTTAATTCTTTATTATGCTGTCGAGAATCAGAACGAATATGTATGGCCTAGAATGTCGGGAGCTTCTGCTTGATCATATTCATTTGGCTCTTTTTATAGTCTTCTTTAACCAGCAGTTTAAAATAGGTAACGATTCATAATGATGAAAAATCTCAATTCTCTAGCATTTGTATGTGATAGCATTCTTGCATAACAAGTGGCTATGTTGCTTCTTAAATATCGAGTAGTGATGGCATAGACGTGATGATGAAATGACTAGGTCATAGGCTCTAATAATGTAAGGTTTCGAAAAAAGTTAACGCGCTAATGCTTTCAATGACGATGTTGTTTTCCTACAAATATAGAGATATTAGTAGCTTGCAAGCTAAAGGTTTTCTCAGGGCTCGAGTTTTGTTTTAAGATCTTAATTTTCGTGCTTAATACTGGTCCACAAAAGTTGAAATAACCCCCTTTTATCTTCAAAAAAAGATAATCCACAGTGTAGTAAGCTTGTTTTTTCAAGGAAATCCTTTTTAAATTGTCTTAGATAAGTGAAAAAATCTTTGCATGATCTAATATATGGCAGCAGCTATTCCAGCTGTCCAGCAATGCTTTATTTGTCCGCATTTATATTACAACTAAACAAAAGTATAATCGGGTAGGTCACTTTAGGGACATCCGATAAAAAGTATAGAGTAGTTTACTATAAAACTCTCTTTCATGCTATAGAAGTATTAACTCATATAGATGTGGTTAGCAAGAAAGGTAGCCGCTAGCATTGAGAAGGTACTTGAAAGCCTTTTATGAATCTATTATATCACATGCCGTCTAGGGGAAAAAGGAAATATTATATCAGGTGTATTCCAATGCGATTTTCAGCTTCTTCTGGTAGTATGTTAGATGGAATATAAGATTTCTGGTGATCACAAGAATTGTTTGCATGCTATCATGAAGGTTTTGTGGAAGAGGAGACATGAAGGCTCCGTTTCACAACTTTTTGAAGCTTTTTTCCTGTTTTTCTCTTTTCTTCCGCGATTTAGGAATATGTTATTAAATTTTGGAATGTCTATTGTATTTCTTGGAGAAGTGTGCAACTTCTAGAAGATGACTTTCTTGTTTCCAAATTAGACAATCTCCGAATAAAAGAATAAATATTATTCAACTAAAGACGGAATAAACCAGAAGTCGCTGTTGAGTTGGGGTGTTTTCTCATCCTATTACTTCTTCTGGCTTCGACCATTTCTACATTTCTTGCACATGAGAGTTGGCCTTTTCAATCAGCAAGTTTGTATTTGTGGTTCTTTTTCATTTTCTCTCAAACTGTTAGTGTTAATTTTTCTCAACTGTTAGTGTTATTATCTCCTCTAAAAGATCATTTATGGCCTAAAATGCTAATATTATGCTTAAAATGATAATTGAGGCTGTTGCTGTGCTTTTGACACCGAACTACTAAGACACCTATTCCTTTTTGAGTATATCTGAACAAGATAGCTTCATGGAGATTTTCCTTTCATCTTTTAGGAACTCTCATTATGTCTGGCATGCTCAATCCATTTCTTGCAGGTATTGATCATGAAAAGTTCTTAAAGGATACAATCTATTGGCAAGATCAAGTTCGCCACTACTGGAGACTGATGAATGTTGAGGAGAAAGAAATACGTAATGTAATGGACATGAATGCTTTCCTTGGTGGGTTAGCTGTCGGCTTAAATACATGGCCTGTCTGGGTGATGAATGTTGTTCCTGTAACCATGAACAACACTCTGTCTGCCGTTTATGGCAGGGGTCTTACGGGCGTGTTTCATGACTGGTAGGCTATTAATTCATTGTACCCTTCCCTATAAAGCTCTAATCTGATTTACAAGTGCCATAACAAAATATCTGATCGCATCTGTAGGTGTGAGCCATTCTCCACATATCCCCGCACTTATGATTTGTTGCATGCCAATCATCTTCTATCTCACTATAAAGATCGTGAAGAAGGTTGTAGAGTTAAAGATATCATGCTGGAGATGGACCGTATTCTACGACCTCAGGTAAAGGATTTTCATTCCAATTTGATGCTTGAGAGACAAAATAGTTAATCAATTGATAAACTGAAAGCATCTGTAAGACTGATTGTTTGCATTTCATAGTTCAGAAAAATGAGAACAAGTCTATTAGTTCGATAAATGACATATGTGAAACATATAACCCCCTCAGTAAAGGGAGCATTTGTTTCTCGAGTACAAACCAGGTTTACAAATTAGCAAAATGCATTTAACAGCCACAATGAGGAAAAGCAAGTGAACAAACAGGGTGAAAAGAGAACTCAATACAGTAGAGAACATGAAATTTCGGAAATTATGGTATCTGATTGGATGAGTAGTTCCTTTATATTTTAACCAACTTAATTTACAAACTTTGACATTACACTATATCTTCGTTTCTATCAATACCAAAGGAAAACATAAATCCTTGATCTCCACATCTGTTGAAAATAGGGTAGAGATGGAACTCGAAAGTGTGTTAGTTTCCCAAGCAAAACTTAGACATTCTTCTACTTGTTTTCAAGTTTTGCGTTGGCAATTTCTTGATAGAGTTTTAATTGACATAACAGTTCCCCAATTTTTTCTTCGAGCTCAGTGTTTTGGATGAGAGTTCGTATGATCATTCATGTAGCTGGAAAAATGTTCTGATGTAAGAGGATTTTTAAAGGACTCTTCGGATTAGCGAAACAGTGACAAAGTCAGTTTTTTTTTTTTTTGGACTGATGTGTAGAAAAGTGAGACTCCCTTTGGATGCAAGAGATACTACAAATTTATGTCAACTGAATTGAGCTTAACAGGATCCAGTTGTTATATCCATTGAGTAATCGTGACATGTGAAATCCTCCATGATATATTAGAAGTTTCAATGGTGAACAAATTTAATGTTCTCAAGTTATATGCAGGGATTTATCATTATTAGAGATGAAGAGCCTATCATGTCAAGGATACAAGCTCTTGCGTCAAAGTTTCTGTGGGATGTGCAACTACATTTTCTAGAGGACCATCAGAAAAAGTCGGAGCCGGTCTTATTTTGCAGGAAAAGATTTTGGGGTGTTGCTTAAGGCAGTTTTGCCTGCGATTGTTAGTTGAAATGCCAACGCTGAATGTATACTATTATTCGTCTAACTTATCATAAGATGGTAAATCAGTTTGTCTCATAGGTAATGCTTTCTGTTTTATCAGTTTGCAGGAAGCCAGAATGTGGTTCTTAACTTGTAATTGTTGTACACATGAGAGAACAACTTCTCTGTTGTAACATAAGGAACTACGTTTTTGTCATTTTAAACAAATGAAGATTGAAAAATCCCAGTTCGTTTCAGTTTTGCTAGCTAGTACTTCAAAATGAATTGAACCATAAGTCTAGAAAAGATGATACCATCCTTGAATAATTTAAGGCGTGATCCTTGCATTTTCCACACACTGAGAAGCTTTTCATAGGAGAGGATTTCAATGGCCGCATTGGGGCGGCGTTAGGGGGCTACGATGACGTGCATGGCGGTTTCGGTTTCAGGGTTAGAAACGGAGGTGGTACGTCCCTGCTGGATTTGCCAAGGCTTTTGATTTGGTGATATCTAACTCTAGTTTCCCGAAGGAGGACACTTGGTTATCTTTCAGAGTTTGGTGGCCAGGATTCAGATTGATTATCTTCTCTTCAGGAAGTCTGATAAATGTCTGTGCGCGGACTGTAAGGTCATCCCAAGTGAGAACCTCACGACTCAGTATAGGTTTCTAGCCATGGCTTAGAGATCATGAGGAAGCGAAGAAATAGGGTTGTGTTTGGTCTACTTAGGATCAAGTGGGGAGCTTTGACAAAAGACAGAGCACAAGATTTGGAAAATAAGTTGCTGGCTATGGGAGCATGGAAGAGGCAGGGGGCGCGAGTAATATGTGGACCGCGACTGCGAATTGCATTAGGGAGGCTGCTAAAGAGGTATTGAGAATCTCGAAGGCTTATCTGGTGGCCGTAAAGGGGATTGGTGGTGGAGTACTGAGGTATAAGGTAAAGTGGAGGCCAAGAAAGCGGCTTATCTGAAGCTTCTAGAGAGCGTGGACGAGGAGGCGAAGAGGACGAATAGGGAGCGATATAAGATAGCTAAGAAGGAAGCCAAGTGAGCAGGTACTGCGGCCAAGACCGCTGCGTCTGGACGCTTGTATAAAGAACTCGGAGGTAGAGGAGGGGATAAGAAGTTGTACATGCTAGCCAAGGTGCGAGAAAGGAAGGCCCGAGACCCGGACCAAGTGAAGTGCATCAAGGAAGAGGACGACAGAGTTTTGTTGGAAGAGGCACTTACTCGACGTAGATGGTAGACTTCCATAAACTCTTGAATGAAGAAGGGGGTAGGAACATTGAGCTAGGCTACTTTGAAAACTTTGAGTGTCATCGGGACTTTGGGTATTGTAAGCGTATAAGAGTCGCGGAGGTTGAGGGAGCTATGTGTAAGATGAGCAGGGGGAAGAGCGACCGTTCCTGACGAGATCCCGGTGGAATTTTGGAAGAGCATGGATACAGCGGGCTTGGAGTGGCTCACTGGGTTATCAATGTCATTTTTAGGACGAAGAAGATTCCCGAAAAATGGAGATGGAGTACGATGGTCCCGCTGTATAAGAACAAGGGTGATATCCAAAGTTGCAACAACTACTTAGACATCAAGTTACTAAGCCATATTATGAAAGTCTAGGAGAGAGTGGTGGAGCTGAGGTTGAGGAGGATTGTAGATATTTCTGAAAATCAATTTGAATTTATGCCAGGACGTTCGACTACGGAAGCTATTCATCTTGTTAGGAGGTTGATGGAGCAGTATAGGGAGAGGAATAGGGATTTACATATGGTATTCATCGACTTGGAGAAAGCTTACGATAAAATGCCAAGGATGGTTTTGTGGAGATGTTCATGTTGCTTATATTATGGCTATTAAGGACATGTATGATGGAGCTAAGACTCGAGTGAGGACCGTATGAGGGGACTCGGAACACTTCCCAGTTATGATGGGGTTGCATCAGGGGTCATCCCTCAGTCCATTTCTATTTGCTTTGGCGATCGACGCGCTGACGCACCACATACAAGGAGAAGTACCGTGGTGTATGTTATTTGTAGATGAGCGAGGCGGTGTTAACGAGAGATTAGAGATATGGAGGCAGACCCTAGAGTCTAAAAGTTTCAAGTTGAGCAGGATCAAGACAGAATACTTGGAATGGAAGTCAAGTGTGATGACTCAGGTTGTGGACGAAGAAGTGAGGCTTGATTCTCAAGTCATCCCTAGGAGAGTGAGTTTTAAATACCTTGAGACAGTTATACAAGGGAATGGACAGATCGACGAGGAAGTTATACATCGTATTGGGCGGGATGAATGAAATGCAGACTCGTTTCACATGTTTTGTGTGATAAGAATGTGCCATCTAAACTTAAAGATAATTTTTATAGAGCGATGGTCATACCGACTGTGTTATATGAGGCGGCGTATTGGCCAGTCAAGAACTCTCATATCCAAAAGATGAATGTGGCTCAAATGAGGATGTTGAGATGGATGTGTGGGCATACCAGACTAGATAGATTTAGAAATGAAGTTACTCGGGACAAGGTGGGCATGACCCTTGTGGAGGACAAGATGCAGGAGGCGAGACTTAGATGGTTCGGGCATGTGAAGAGGAGAGGCACAGATGCACTGGTGAGGAGGTATGAGAGGTTGGGCCTAAGGAGAGGTAGAGGTAGGCCGAAGAAATATTGGGGAGAGGTAATTAGACAAGATATGACATTGCTCTAACTTACTGAGGACATGACCACGGATAGGAAGGTGTGGAGGTTGAGAATAAAGGTAAAAGGTTAGGATTGGTCGCCTAGTGTTGTCCTTGTCTATAACAATAACTTTAGTACATGAGTTACCGTTATTAATGTATTTGCATATTCCTTGACTTCTGTGTTTACTTGTCGTTGCTTTCGTTTCGACCTTCTGATTATAATACTCAATTTTAGTTTTGCAGCTTTGTATTTTTGCTTCGGTTTTCTAATTGGTGTGCTTGTAGCTGCCCTTCTTTTTATCTTTCCTATGCCGAGGGTCTTTCGCAAATAGTCTTTTTGTCTTCTTGAAAGTAGGAATAAGGTCTGCGTACATACTATCCTCTACGGACTCCATTTGTGAAATTACACTGAGTCTGATATTGTTGTTGATCCTTGCATTTTCCATTTTCATAACTCTCCCTTTTTTTTTTGTGTGGTTCTTTTACACTCACTTGTTCCATCACTTCCTTCTCAATGTTATTATTGCCTAGAGTCGCTACCTGCCATTAAATTACTGACTTGTTGCATTATAGTTAGGACAGAAGTAATATATTCACTTTTGTCTCTCAATCACATCACATCAGCAACTAACTTCAGGACTTTTAGGTTGCCTTTGCAGCGAAAACAAGGTGAAAATGTTTTCAACCAATATTTTTTCATGTTTTGAAGTTGTATCTGTTTGATACTCCATTTTTTATGTTTCTGAAAAACTTAAATTTATAAATTGTCAAAATAACACCTATAAGTATATTGCCCATGTTAACATTCTAGTCAAGATAGTGTTCGGCTTGCACGCATATTGATTATTTTACCAAATATTCGCTATTTTTATAACTTTGTTCATCAAAATTCATACAAAAGAGAAGAAATTATCCAGACATTTTTTATCTCTACTGAAATTTAAACTCTATTTTCCCATATTTTTTTCTCCATAGCATCCATGAAGGAAGCAACAAGAAAGTAAACTATTTTAACCTCGGTAAAGCTAAGTAGTGTCAATAGTAGCATCAGGACAAGATGTAAACAAAAGAAAAGAACATTAATAGGTGAAGCTTTTGACATGACAAGACAAGACAACCCCATGTTTGTGGGACATTAATTGACCCACTCTCTTCAGACATCTTCACTCTCCTTGTCCCTATTCTCTCATACCTCTCCATTATTTCTTTGCCAGTTTATGCAACTTCCCTTCTGCTACAATACCTATGGTTCCTTTGACTCTTTCACTTATATATAACATTTATTTTTTTTATCGCGAATTCAGCATTTGAAAATTATACATTTATAATTTATAATATTAGTTACTGAATTCCTAACTAAATATTTATATGTATTTTGTATTTTCTAGTACAAAAATAATATCTACACAAAAGCTAGTAGATTGGTCGGAATCCTCAACTAATTTTGTAGCTCCACCACATCTTCTATTCGAGTCTGAAACCATGCGATTGTTTTAGACTTAAAGCACAAAAATAGGTAAAAGAAAATAACCGGTGACCATTTTATGTATAGCGCATGGATCTAATGCGCCATAACTTAATGACATGTTTGTCCGTTGAGGTATAATGCATGGAATGCATGCGCTATACTTGATTTTCAAATGTCGGTCAAAGTACAGCTATAGGCATATATTCGATGCGCTATACCTGTATTAAAAACCGGCCAATCCTTCTCCTTCGCGACAGAACCTCAAAATTGGTCCCCCCCCCCCCCC
>MCJB01005058.1:21054-50983 GCA_002018475.1 Nicotiana obtusifolia
GGGGGGGGGGGGGGGGCGGTAAAAATCAAGGCGGATGGAACAACAATCAAGGCAATCGGGGGTCGGGCTTTCAAAGTCCCCCAATGTATCAATAACCGAACAACCCGCCTCCTTATACTTCTCATGGTCTGAGTTATTCAAACAACAAAATGTGGCGTATTGAAAGCATGTTCAAGCAAATGATGAAAAAGAATGTCGATTCGGATGCCCAACTTGCCTCACACAGCACATCAATCCTCAACTTAGAAGTTCAAATGGGGAAAATCTCGCGAGCTCTAAATTCTCATCCTAAGAGGGCACTACCAAGTGACATGGTAGTAAACCCAAAGGGGGGAACAACATGGGGCATGCCATGGAAATTACTACAAGAAGTAGAAGAGGTGGGATGCACCCACCTTAGCAACTTGTGGATGATGAGCAAATGGTGCAAGAAGAAGAGATCCCGAGCAATGAGGTGCAACCTAATGATGAAGTCTGGATTGATATTGATGATAGTGTGGAAGAGACTCAAGAGGAGGTCAACCCTTCTAGGGATCATATTATTGACATACCATAGCCGGTAGTGCAAAAAGCTAAGGCACCATTGCCTAAACCTCCATCTCCATACCCTCAAAGACTTGCCAAGAAAAATGGTGAAAACCAATTCAAGAAGTTTATTCATATAATGAAGAGTCTCTCAATCAATGTGTCATTAGTTGAAGCTTTGGAGCAAATGCCTGGTTATGCAAAGTTCATGAAGGATCTCATGACAAAGAAGCGGTCAATGAAATTTGAAACGATCAAAGTCACTCATCAAGTGAGTGAAATTGTGCATTCAATGGCTCCTAAGTTGGAGGATCCCAGTGCTTACACGATTCCTTGTACAATTGGAAGTGCCGAGTTTGCTAAAGCTCTTTGTGATCTTGGGGCAAGTATCAATTTGATGCCCTATTCGATTTTCAAGATTTTGGGGATTGGGCAACCAAGACCCACCTCTATGAGATTGCAAATGGCCGATCGTACTATGAAGAGACCCTTGGGAGTGATTGAAGATGTCTTGGTTCGTGTTGATAAATTCATTCTTTCGGTAGATTTTGTCATTCTAGATTGTGAAGTTGATTATGAGGTGCCGATTATTCTTGGAAGACCTTTCCTTGCTACAGGGAAGTCTTTTTGTGATGTTGAAGTCGGAGAACTTACATTCCAGGTTGGTGATGAAAATGTGGTTTTCCATGTGTGTAAGTCCATGCGACAACCAAATAGCAATAAAGTGTGCTGGTTTGTCGGCTTGGTGACCGATGTTATTGTTGATGACACAAGAACTACAATCAATGCTGGTGATATGTTGGAGGCCATCTTGCTCAACTTTGATGATGACGAGATGGATAGCTTCATGGAATATGTGAACTCTTTGCAAGGAATGGGGTCGTACAACTATGCACCCTGGAAATTGTCCTTGGATCTTGAAAATAGGACAATTCCTCCTACAAAACCTTCTATTGAAGAGTCTCCTACCTTGAAGTTGAAGCCGTTTCCTCCAAATCTTCGTTATGAATTTCTTGGTCCTTGTTCTACTTTATCGGTTATTCTTTCCTTTTGTTTGACTAACGTGCAGGTAGATTCCACATTGGCAGTGCTACACCTGAGGAAGAAGGCTATTGGGTGGACATTGGCGGATATTTGGGGGATAAGCCCTGCCTTTTACATACATAAGATCAAGTTGGAGGATGGAACCAAACCATCCATTGAACATCAAAGGAGACTCAATGAGACTATGCAAGAAGTTGTCAAGAAGGAGATTATCAAGTGGTTGGATGCCGGGGTTGTCTATTCCATCTCCGATAGTTCGTGGACTTCTCCGGTTCAATGTGTCCCAAAGAAAGGGGGCATGGCGGTGGTCACCAATGACAAGAATGAGTTGATTCCTACAAGAATGGTGACCAGATGGAGGGTATGTATGGACTATCGCAAGCTCAACAAAGTCATAAGGAAGGATCACTTTCCACTTCCTTCTTAGATCAATGTTTGATAGATTAGCCAGTGGTGCTTTCTATCGCTTTCTTGACGGGTATTCGGGCTACAACCAAATTATTATTGCTCCGGAAGATCAAGAGAAAATAACCTTTACATGTCCATATGGTACTTTTGCTTTCAAGTGGAATGCCATTCGGTTTGTGCAATGCACTGCCGAGTTTCAAAGGTGTATGATGGCTATCTTCACGGATATGGTGGAGGACTACCTTGAAGTTTTCATAGATGACTTCTCGGTGGTTGGAGATTCTTTTGATGATTGTCTTGCAAATATGGATAATGTGTTGGCTAGATGTGAAGAAACAAATTTGGTGTTTAATTTGGAGAAATGCCATTTCATGGTCGAGGAAGGCATTGTCCTTGGCTACAACATCTCAAAGAATGGAATTGAAGTTGACAAGGCAAAGATTGAGGTGATTTCTATATGTCCGGCGTTTCGTCAAAGATTT
This sequence comes from Nicotiana obtusifolia, assembly GCA_002018475.1. Taxonomy (NCBI): domain Eukaryota; kingdom Viridiplantae; phylum Streptophyta; class Magnoliopsida; order Solanales; family Solanaceae; genus Nicotiana; species Nicotiana obtusifolia. Next base: position 23,514 of record MCJB01005058.1, read on the forward strand.
CTCTAAGGTAGTGAACCCGTTGTGCAAGCTTCTTGAGAAGGATGCTAAGTTCAACTTCAATGATGATTGCATGAGAGCTTTTGAATTGTTGAAGTTCAAGTTGATAACTACTCCCATTATCACCACTCCAATTGGAGCGTCCCTTTTGAATTCATGCGTGATGCAAGCGACGTAGCGGTTGGGGCTATTTTGGGGCAACGCATCAACAAAATATTTCATTTGGTCAACTATGCTAGTAATACCATGAATGATGCCCAAGTCAACTATACTATTATGGAGAAGAGCTCCTGACCATTGTGTTTGCGATTGAGAAGTTTCGCCCATACTTGATGGGTGCAAAAGTCATTGTCCACATGGATAATGTGGCGCTTCAGAATCTTATGAGCAAGAAGGACTCCACAGCTTGATTGATGAGATGGGTGCTTTTGGTGCAAGAGTTTGATATTGACATCCAAGATAGAAAAAGAAGTGAAAACCAAGTGGCGGACCATTTGTCTCGTTTGGAGGAGGAGGGGAGGCCGCATGATAGCCTTGAAATCAATAACTCCTTCCCCAATGAGCAACTCTTGGCTATTTCAATGAAAGAGGTGCCATCGTTCGCGGATGTAGCAAATTTCTTATGTGTGGAATCATTCCAGATGAGTTCTTTCGAACCAAAGGAAGAAACACAAATGGGATTGTCGAGATTATTATTGGGTTGAACCGTACCTTTTTCGAATTTGTGCGGATGGGGTGATTAGAAGATGTGTACCGGAAGAAGAGCAAGGTCAAATTCTTGGGGCTTGTCATTCTTCGCTATATTGTGGTCATCATGGTGGCACAAGAACGGCGGCTAAAGTGCTTAGTTGCGGCTTCTATTGGCCCACTCTTTACAAGGATACAAGTGAGCTAGTGTAGATGTGATGAATGTCCATGGGCCGGTGGAATCTCAGATAAGAATGAAATGCCTCTCACAACCATCTTGGAGATTGATATATTCGATGTGTGGGGTATTGACTTCATGGGACCTTTTGTGAGTTCTTGTGGAAATACTTACATCTTGGTCGCAGTTGACTATGTGTCCAAATGGGTTGAGGCCATTGCTTTACCCAACAATGATGCTAGAAGTGTGGTGGATTTCTCGAAGAAGAATATTTTCACACGGTTTGGTACTCCAAGTGCTATTATAAGCGATGAGGGGTCACATTTTTGCAACAAGGCTTTCAACACCTTGCTTAACAAGTATGGTGTCACTCACAAAGTCACGACTCCTTATCACCCACAAGCTAGTGGGCAAGGGGAAGTTTCCAACCGGGAGATAAAGAGTATCTTGTCCAAAACGGTGAATGCTAATCGAATGGATTGGTCCAAGAAGCTTGATGATGCATTATGGGCTTATCGAACGGCTTACCAAACACCTATTGGAATGTCTCCATCCCAGTTGGTGTTCGGAAAATCTTGTCATCTTCTGGTGGAACTAGAGCACAAGGCCATATAGGCTCTAAAGAAGCTGAATCTTGATTGGGATGTAGCCGCTAACTTGAGGGTTGCATATTTGAATGAATTGGATCAGTTCCGGTACCATGCTTATGCAAGTTTGTTCTTGTACAAGAAAAGATGAAATATCTTCATGACAAATATATTTGGAACAAAGAGTTCAAGGTGGGTGATCTTGTATGTTGTTTAACTCAAGGTTGAGGATGTTTACCGGGAAGCTAAAGTCTAAATAGAGTGGCCCTTTTGAATTTGTGGGTACGACACCTTTGGTGCATTAGACTTGAAGAACAAAAACAATAAAGTATTCCGAGTCAATGGTCACCGGGTGAAGCATTATTTGTGAAAGGTTGGAGATAGCCACGCTGTGGTGGTCATTCATTTCAATTGATGGTATTCTGCATTGTGTCGCGACGTTATATCAGTGCTTCTTGGGAGGCAACCCATGTTTCTTTTCCTTTTTTCTTTTGTAGTTAGGTGTTATTTTTGTGCTAACTTGATTTGAAGTGTGCTACAGGGCTGAGTGTGACTTACAGGAATTGTGGACAGAAATCTGGCTAAGTGTTGCAAGAATTGCGGACCGTAGCTGATTTGTGCGGACCGCACATTTATGGTGGCTGCAACAAAAGTGCAATGCAGTCGCACAACTATCTTGCGGATCTTATAGGTTGAATATTTCAACTCTCTGATGTTTAGTTTGTCGGAGAAAAGGTTGATGTGCGACCGAAAATAGGAATTCTGCGGCCGCAATATAAAAACTGCAGCCGCACACAAAATTGTGCGGACCACAGATGAGACATTGAGTAATTGTCACCAGGTAACAGAGTCCGGAACGGCACATGCAATTGTGCGGCCGCACTCGCTCCTCTTTCCCTTAGCCAACCAACTCATATAAATAGAGGAACAGGGGCCTTTGTTATGTTTTTCACTCTCTGAGCATAGAAATAGTGCCCTTTTGATGTTGATTCCATCTGTCCACACACACAACATTCTTGATCAGTCACTCATTACACTCATTCATCTGGTATGCTTCAATTTCTTGTTATTCTTTTTCTTTTAATTTATAGATTTTTAGTTATTTTTAGGCCATTTTTCATTAGAATTCAATTCTGTATCCATGTGGGGATAAATACGTAAGGGGTTAAATAATACATGCTCTATGGGGACTGGATTAACATATTTTTATGCTTCTATGATGTTTCCATGTCAAATTGTACACAAAATTAAAAAACCTAAAAATGAAACAACTAAACTATTCGTAATTTTTGAATTCCACGAGTGCATTTGAATTTGTGCGGTCCACAGAAATTGATTTTAAGGCAGCATTAGTGAAGAAGGGATCTGCGGCCGCAAGTTAAAATGTGCGGACCACAGAACTCCCATTGCGGCCGCAGAAATGCACTTTCACTGTCATCAGAGAGTCCCTACTTTGAGACTCCAATGTGAGGCTGCAAGTTTAATTATGCGGACAGCAAAAAACGTGTCGCAATCGCACATCAACAATTCTCTATCATCAGAGAGCTGACATTTTTTGGATCTCATAGGTGCAGTCGCAATTGGAATTGTACAGACAACACTCAACTTTCACGGCCGCAAAACAAAGTTGTGCGATCCACTAGTCATCATCTGCGGCCGCAAGAAAATTGTGTGGATCGCAGATCTGGTTTCCTACAAGCATGCTTTGACTGTGTACCCCTCACCGTGTCTTCTGGTTTATAGCTTACTTGCATATCTCTTGTGTATGTTAGAACATTGAATTGCAACTAACAATAACCTTTGCTTAATACAGACAATGGTTCGATCTAGAGGACGCAACGACACATCTAAAGGGAGAGGTGAACCTTCTCGGGGTCGAGGGAAGAGCGCCTTGCCCCTTGGACAACAAAAGACAATTACAAAGAAAGCTACAGCCGCCAGGGGGAGAGGTGTAGATCTCTCCAAGAAGAGCTCATATGTCCCCTCTAGGGAAGCATCAGAGGCCAACTCAGCCTCTGTTCAGGAGCAACCGGCCATACAGTCATGGCCTCAAGGGAGATACGAACTCAGGGACGAGCCGTCCTCATCTCATAGCACTTCCGAGGATTCGGAGAGTGCTAGTCAGGCTTCTGAGCCATTGGCTACACCAGTCCTAAGGCACAAGATGCACCAGTTCAAGATATTCTCGATGATGGCGGAGGGGGAGATGCTACAGCTGCCGGCCTTGAAAGGTCGAAGAAGAAAGAGGTTTGGGATGACCGTTTGTCAGCTTGGCTGCCTTCACCAGCTTTCGTACATGGTGGCCAGTGAGCTCGCTAACTCTCGAGCGATAGTTTCTATTGAAAGATTTGGAGAGGTACAACCCAGCAGTATTGAGATAGTTCAGGGAACGCAAGGGGTGGATATGGTTCACTCAAAGTGTAGTAGACGCCAAAGAGTACTTGGTCTGGGAATTCTATGCAAATGTGGCTCACATAAAAAATGGGAAAAAAGTGACTAAAGTACATAACTTCTCCAAAGGAATATTTGGAGAAGTATGCATTGGGAGACACAGTCCAACCTTGGTTAGCGGAGATTCTAGCAGCACCAGGGCCACCATCTTCATGGATTGCCACTGAGGTTCTTATGAGCACTTTGAGTTTTGAGGCGAAGGGGTGGCAAACCTTCGTCTGCAGCAGACTGGACCCGAGCTAGAATGAGACTTACCTTCCTATTCCTCGGGCAGTTCTGGTTGCTTCTATTATGACCGAGTACCCGATCAATGTGGGTGCCGTGATCTTGGCCAACATCTCAGTGATTGCTTGGTAAGATGACTCGTCCTACCCATATCCCAACACTATCACAGAATATCTCACGGATGCAAGGATAGAGCCGAGGGATTATGACACAAAAGTGAAGCCAAAGAAGCCTTTTACTTGGTATTCACTGATGGATGCGAACAATCCGAAGAAGAAAGTTCAACCTCCTACCACCGCGGGCCAGTCTGATGAGCCAGTTATGGTAGCTGCTAAGGCAGTTGATGTTCCATCCACTTCAGCCGAACCTTCCTCCAGTGTTGCAGCTATGCCTCCGCCTTCCTCCATAACCCCTACTGCAGCTCCTGCCTAAGCTCCCCCCTCGGCTTTGAAGAAGTGCCTATGACTACTGCCCTACTTTCTACGCTTCGAGTCTCCCAGAAAATGGCGAGCCTTAACAACTGGATGCACACAGCCACTGCAAAGCTGCCTATCTTATCTAGTACTGTTGCAGCGTAGTCTTCTATTTAGACACCTTAGTTTCCCCTGACAATTGAAGAGACATTGAAGAAGCTCCTAGAGAACCAAAACACAATTAGCTACCTTGGTACAACATGGGTCAGTGATCGAAGAGCTGGGAAAAGAAGTAAAGACGATGAAAAAGTTCCAGGCCAGCAAGAAGTCAGTGGACAAGCTCCGGAGACAGGTGACCAGGCTTGCTACAGCCAGAGATCTCCTTTTTGACATGATGCATGACCCAAACCATTCTGTCCCAGATCCTACAACACCATATGCACCGGCGCCACCAGCTGGCCAGTCTGAAGAGCCAGACCTTGCTGCCGACACTGCTGAGGCAGTGCATCAGATGTTCGCCAACCCAGCCACACCAAGAGTTGAGGATGATGAGATTTAATTGGCTGAGCTTGAGGGTAATGACATTGCTGGGGACACAGAGATGTCCAAGGAGCCATAGGGAGTTTTCTTCACTCTTTCCCCTCTTTTAATCTTATTTTATTATACATTGGGGACAATGCTTATCTTTATTCCGGGGGAGGGGGGATGGAGTTTATTTATTATATTCGATAAATTCTAAGACATTTGTCCTGTAATAACTTGATATTATTCTCTCTTTTCTTATTATGTATATATATTTTTTCTCTCTTTCTCTCATTATGTATATTAATTCTGTCTTCAGTAGTTTTTGCTTATTAGCTTCTTTATTTTTGTTTTTTTTAATTAGTTCTTTATTTGATTTGGTAGCTTCTTTGTTTGATGTAGAAGCTTCTTTGCTTGATTTAGCAGCTTCTTCTTATGTTTTAGCAGATAATAAGATTTTGATTTTCTTAATGCCACGGTTCTTTTTAAAGGTAGTTATGTTGTGAACGGGGTGACTTGTCCCAATGATGGAAGACGTGACAACCTTGTTAAGGGAATGAGTCAGTTCTTTGTGTTTAGGTAACAATAGCCGTAGTAATGAATAAAAAGACCTAATTAAGTCATGCTCGAAGAGTCAAAAATACTTCAATTGGCACCAGCACACTTAACTACATGCTTATGGTTAGAAACAAGGTTTGTGAAAGAAATAGCTCAAGTTAGTGACTTTGTGACTCTTGTGTTGACTTTAGCAATCATCGAGTGGTTTAATTGGACCACAGTGATCTTTAAACTTGAATGTGGTCGTTGTGGGCCGTCGACTCTATCTAATCCGGTTGCATGAGGAGTGAGATAAATAGTCGCTAGCCCAAATATCCGTGCGAAGGGTCTAGAACTTGCCCCGAATGTGTTTCAAGGCAAAATCCTAAGTTTTGCTTAGTTTGAGAAGTGATTGTGGGCTCTCCTCGGCCCGTTTGAGTTTTCTATTACCGACCAATGTCATTATCCCTAGTCAACCCCTTTGAGCCTCTAGCCTTTCTTATTTGATAACCAAGTTACAAGCCTTTACCCATTTTTGTCATGAACCTCTCTTGGCACCCGAGCTTTCCTTAGCACTCTTGCGAAACAAATGGCTTAAAACGTAAGTTTGGGGGATAGAAGAGGAACTTGAGAAAGGTATTAATGCACAAAAATAAAAGAAATGATCTCTATGCGGAGAAAAGGCAGGAAAAGAAAAGAACAAAAAGTAAGATGCAAAAAGTGAACTAGTGGAAGGGTTAAAGGGATTCAAAAGGAGGTAATGATCCCAAACATGGAGGAATCAAAAAGGGAGAAAAAGAATGAAATGATCAAGAAATAGTGATGCTAAGTCTCTCTAGTCCCCAATGAAAAGAAAGTGCCTCTAAGAATTGGCTAAGTGTGAGTCGAGAAATGAAAGATGGAGTGCTTAAGGAAAGGTATAACCACTTACCCATACAGTATCTTACCCTAACCCAAAAGCTTTCATTACATCTCGAAAGAAGTCCTACTGGATTTCAAATGGAGTGAGCTTACATTAGTAGAGATCTACATGAGGGGCAAGCCTATGGTACTTGAAGACATACTTGTGACATTCTCTTGAGAGAGATGAGTGAACCTTTCATAAATCTTTGGATTGAGTGCTAAATTTCTTAGGTGAGATAGGTAAATGGAAAGTAGAGGAGGAAGAGTTTGGAGTCCACCATGACCTACATGATAGAGCAAGAGTCCTTGATGAGTAAAGTCGGTTCTTGAAGCTCAAATGTCACAATAGAACTATATGTGCATGAATGATTAGCTTGTCGCCTTGTTGATAATACATGAGTAGTGTGCGTAATTGTTGGTCCCAACTGATGTGTGGATGGCTCACCTTTGACTCGTTGCAATGACCCTTAACTTTTGGAGGTGGGAACTAATTTATGTGTTTGAGGACAAGTAAAGGCTTAAGTCTATGGGAGTTGATAAGTGGGAATTTGACTGCTTATTAGCACCTTTTAGCTTTTGTTTTAGTCTTAAAGTATTGAATCACGTTCCCGAAACTAATAAAATTGTGCATATTGCAGGAATGTTGGAAATTTGGTCTCCCGAGATAAAATCTGACTCAAAAAGGAGTGTTTCGAAGCACAAGGAAATAAAGGACGCAGAAGCACAAATGTGCAATTAAGAAGAAATTGCGGACCATAGAATTCCATCTGCGGCCGCAATCCAAAAAGATATACCCAACAGGACTTTCAGTAATGTGCGGCCGTAGAACTGGGCTTAAGAGTCAAAGATCAGAGAGTATGCAAAAAGACCAAGTCCAGGAGCCTCTATGAAGTGCGGACCACACAAGAATTGTGTGGCCACCGAAGATTGCCTCGCGGCCGCAATCCTGAAATGTGCAGCCGCAGAAGATTACTTCGCGGCTGCAGTCCAAAAATGTACGGCAGCAGAACTCACCTTCCTGCCAACGGAAGAAATCTGCGGACTGCACATGGAATTATGAGGCCGCAGAATCTCCCGAGGGGAATTTTTCTCCGCAATTTTCATACTTGTATAAATAAATGAGTTTTACAAAATTAGGTCAAGTTTGAACATAGAAAGCTGCTGTAGCCGTCTTGCTTTGCTATTTTAGGAAGTTTTAGCTTATTTGAGTATTTTATCATTAGATTTCATCATTTTAATCTTCCATTATGAGTTTAATTAGCTTTTCATATTTATTTTCTTCAAATCCCATTATGAGTAGCTAGATTTTTACTAGGGTTGTGACCCAACCCTAGTGTGTAAACCTTATGGGTGATTGATTTTACACTTGTTTATTATCGGGTGTTGATTATTTAGCTTAGTTCATGTCTCGATTTTAGAATTAATAGTTGCAAACATTGATTCATGCCTATTTGACTTAGTTTCTACTTGAGAAAGAAGGACCTAGTTTATGATAACTTAGCTAACAGGGAATTAGGTTAATTGACAGATTGATTAACCTAATTAAAGGGTTCAAACTAGAGATAGTAAGAACCCGACTTGAGCTCTTATCAACTGTTTTGGTTGATACCCATTTGGACTTGAGAAGGCCAAATTGGAAAAAATCACTCTCTGACCGAGAGGTATTGAGTGGGCAACATTGAGTTGAGAGCCATAATGCACCCCAATCAACAAAACAAGCATAAGAATTTTTATCCCATTAGGCAAAGACCTAGGTTATTGTCACAGCCCTAGGCCTTTAATCCAATTAGAAAAACTTCAAAAACATTTATCTAAATCTATTTTCTTTAGCTTGCATTCATTAGAGTAACGGTAGAAATAGAAAACAAAACCTCATTGTGGAAGTGCAATCTTAGATAACCCATTTGCTTGCTTCAAATATATACTCCTAACTCCCCTCATAACTCCCTGTGAAAATTGACCTCGACTCTTGTTGGATACTATTATTGCATACGACCGTATCATATCTCCTATAGAGGTGTGTTGTGGACATCATCAACCTCCAAATTCATCCCCCTACAGTTAGACGCCTTGAGAGGATGGGGTTTTACCAGATTATAAAGATCGTCCAATTGCAGTTCGACTTGCCCCTGATCACAGTATAATAGAGCGGTAGCGACCGGAGATGCACACATTTCATCTACCTATCACTGAGGCTACTATCACGCTAGAGGACGTGGAGGTTCTATTCGGTTTGCCCGTTGATGATATGGTTTTCAGCTACCAGCTGACTTCTAGGGACTATACGGCAGAGGACTATCTACATATGTTGCTGAGGCGGACTGGTTTCTAGCTTGCAGAGCCGACTGCTTTGAGTGGTGCCAATCGATTGCAGTTTTCGCCTGTTAGGCAGCATATGGTGGTGCTGCACGCGCAAATTACTGATGACTCATCGGTAGACGAGGCTGTTGCTGCTGATGATGTTTTATGGTATTTTGTTCCCGAACATTTCGGAAAACCTAGTTAGCTTGCGATTTCTGCATCAACTAGAGCGGCTAGATGAGTTACCTACTTACAATTAGGGTGGAGCTGTTCAAGCCTACCTTTATAGGCAATTATGCTGGTCATCCATTGGCACCGTGAGAGACATCGTCGATTTTATTTCGCTGCTGCAGGTGATAACATTATCAAATATTTTCATAATTATAACAGAGATAGTACAAAATGAATTAAAATTTACATCCACAATCAATATTAGGTTTGGGCCTGAGAGCGGTTCGTGCAGATCTAGTCACCTCTCCCTCTGATAGCTCTAGATGCACCACCTCCACTGTTTATACCACTTTCTAGGAGGTGGGTAAATAGGCGAGGCCGTGCACGTGAGGTCTAGGCTCAACCTCATCTCCCTTATTACAAGGATCTATTGGATTTACTTGAAGACGCTCAGGTACATATATGAATAAGTTTGTTTGATAATGTTTGATCTGTATTGCGTTTACTCACAATTCTTGTGTTTAATAAATAGTTCATATGGAGGCCATACAGCGACGAGCTCATCACTAAATTGCCAGATTATTGCTCCCGTGGTCGAGCTATGTGGATGTCTTCAATCCCACTTATATGTCTCGATATAGTCAATCACCATGTCACCGAGCGAGTCCTTCGACAGTTTGGACGACGCCAACTTATACCTATTCCGCCTAGTTGGCATACCACACATTACGAGCGAGATGATCGCTGCAAGGTCGGCCAGACATACTTGGCCTAGCTAGAGGTTACAAATAGAGGATTTGGATTAGAGATATGGCCTGATGCTGCCATACCCTCCACATGACCGTTTGGATGGAGAGCATGAGTACATGGGTTGGTATCACCGTGTTACTCGCCTTCTGATCGGGAATCCCGTTCATCGCACTGGTGGTCGGTACGTTCCATACGTCGGAAGGCATGAGGCACTGGTATATTATTTGGCATACTTACTTATCATGTTACATTACTTTGACATCCTTCCTTAATTAATACGTTATATGCTATGCAAGCTATTGGCTTACACCGGTTCTACCAGTTGGGACTAGAGATACTACAGTATGCAACCGACGAAGCAGCATTGTGCATGAGTTTGGTCGTTGGGTTGCTGATGTTGCTGCTGACATATTGACATGTGCCCGAGCGGATGCGTGGTTAGGTTATGAGGCTGCTTATGTGCCGCCTGAGGAGTACCATTATAGGCTACATGTGGCCCCAGCACGTGGTAGACATAATATACGTGGCCAGAGAGGAAGGGGTGGCCCACGTGGTCGTGGTGGTCGATGAGGATGGGGTCCCCAGCAAGGAGGTATTGAGGCACCCATGGAGGATATTGGAGATGATCAGCCGGGTGATTACCCTGAGTCACACGATGCTCTTCATAATATGCCGTCATTCAGCCTTCAGCTGTCACCAGGGACTTCACAGTTGACCCGTCAACTCCAATGTTGATCATGAGCATAGCCATTACGCAGTATGATTAGGATCAGTATTTTCCTGGTCGTCTAGAGCCATTGAGGGTTGCTGAGGATCGTCCGACACGAGAGGCGCATAGTGGGCGTCGACTGAGTTATGGCTCATCATCGAGGGATGTTGAGGATCTTTGAGGCACAGATAAGGAGACATCACATCGGGTCGAGATGTCATAGCCTTCATCTACTCTAGTGCGCCTCGGAGTTCCTAGAGACCATTGTGTGGCTACTCAGGCACAGGTTTGTTTGTATTACTATTACTTCAATTTGTTTTTACCTTATATGATATACAGTAATATCTAAATTGTTTATATTTTTTAAAAGATTTCGTCATCACCCGTCACGGAGGCCACATTGTGCGATACTCGTTTGATGGAGATGGAGATCTTATTCAGGATCCCACCGAGACCATGGTTTGACCATTAAATTTTTTTTCTAACACGTACGTTTGTATTCTATATTTCATATACTAAAATATATTAAGATTTTGTAGGTTATTAATGGCCCAACGGCTGCTTCTAATGATCTTGCTATCTTTACTGAAGATAAATTCTAAATGTCAAATTAGATTTAAGCTGTCACGCCCCCCAACCTAGGCCTGGACGTAACACGACACCCCGTGCCTGACTACATACGACCGAACGAACCAACTGGCTGGTTGAATCAACATGTGATATCATAACATACTGAATGCGGAAGATAAAGTAACACATGTTGATATACTAAAATTCTGAATGATATAAATCATGTGCGAAAACACTAATATAAGTCTGAAACATATCTGTAGAAAAAATTACTTAACATGAAAAGCCTGCGGCTCTGTCTAACTATTACTCTAGTCTATGAAGCCTCTAATAAAGTACTAAAAACACTGACTGTCCGAAAATACTGAAGGTTGTAAGGTAATGATAATGCCATGAAAGAACTAGGATCACCAAATAGCTGGTACGAGAATCCTAGTGCTTTGAATCGTCAACCATTAAATCATTACCTGCACAATAAGAAGTAGGCCCCAAGGCAAAAGGGACGCCAGTACATTTGAATTGCACTAGTATGTAAAACAACTGGAAAAAAAGAACTGTAAATGATGAAACTGAAACTAAGCCGATAATTGAGAAGTGATAACTGATAACTGAAATGGTAACTACTGAAACTGAAACTGAAATGATAACTGATAACTGATAACTGCACGAAGGAAGTAAGGATATGAATACTGCCTCTTCTGAAGGATGAACCACCTGATTATCTGAAAAAACTACGGCCTTGGGCCCAATAATATATGTACGCAAGTGATGGACTCAACCCCAAGTATATGTATACATAACTACGGCCTCAGCCCCAAAAATGCGTAAAGCATAAACTAAGGCTTCAGGCCTATGTGATACTGAAATACTGAATGATATTGAGTTACAAGATACTGGAATACTGAATAGGACTAGACTGAGACATGTATTCTTAAACTGGTTATGAAAATTAAAACTTCAATTGTTTATGGCATACTGAGTAATCTAGACTGAGACTCATGGGCATCAAACCCAAGGCTTATACTGATTACGCACTAATCTCACAACGTTCAGAAAGAAAGTCATGAACGAGTTATGAAGCTAGAGAATAGAAGTTCTGCAACTATTCAAGGAACTATGCTTAACTATATTTAACGTTGTAAAAGAAACATAGTGTAGGGAGAATCATTAACATTCCCAAACATAGAGAGTTAATCTCACATACCTTAACTTCTTGTTCTTGAGCGTAATATAACATTTGCCAACCCTTTCAACTTTAATCAATATCAATACAAGTCAAAGGGATTCCATATTAGCAATAATACTCATGTTTTGGTCACTTAAGGAATTTTATCAAATACCTTATGGGTGTAAAGCCTCATAGCCCTCATTAATGGTGTTTCAACACCAAACAAGTCATTCTCTTGCTCCAAGATAAATTCTAAAATCTCAAATTTCCATAGGATAAACAACACCCTTAGCCAATAATCAACAATCAATTACCCAAACATATAGTTGTTCATGTGTTTCTATCAAACCCATCAACTCATATCTCATTAACATAGAGTCTATAATCATTAATCTAATGGTATAATCAATTAGAGGGTAAAGACATTACCTTTTTGAAGTTCAATCCTCTTGAATTCAAGTTGTAGGGTTTCCACTCTCAGCAATGATGCTCCAATCGAATATCTAATGATTTGAAGGGCTTACCCATGTTAATAAGGTGTTGGAGAATTGAAATTAACTTAGAATCACCATTAGAAATCACCTTGGATGGTGGAGGGACCTTTGAGGAGTTAGGTTCTTGAGAGCTTCCCTTTCTATAGTAAGTTTTTATGTTTTGGGGTGTGGGGGACGAGGTAGGGATTATAAAATGACCCCCCGAGTGCGCTCCCGTGCACCTGAACACGCAGGAGGGCAGTAGCATTGCCACAAATGCACGGCCGTGCACAGGACCATCCAGGTGCGCACCTAGGCGTGCATACCGCGCATTGTCCAGTAAAATGCACATAACGTTTTGTTCAGAAATCTATTTGGGCTCCATAATATATTATTGGAAAGCTATTTTAATGGGAACAATTTTCATGTTTTATTGTTTCCCAAATTCCAAACATATATTCACGAAATCCTACTAGAATACAGACCTTCCGTAAACTTAGTCAATTTTATCGAATCTTATGCGCCTCACTCCCCGTCTTGATACCAAAACAACTATTTCCACTCACACTCATCCCGATAGGACTTCATATGTCTAAGATATCATATTAATACTCATTTAACATGTCCACACCTAGTCCGAATGTTAGGAGTGTTACATTTTCTCCCCCTTGGGATCATTCGTCCTTGAATGATTGTCCTGATTGTAACTTCGGCTAACTCTGGAACTTAAATGGGTCTGGTGGAAACATGTGAACACTGAACTTTCATGAACACTTGCATACTAAACTAAATGAATACATGATTACTAAATTGTTGAGATACTGAACTGAATGATTACTACATTGATTGAATATTGAGCTGACTGAATACTGAAAGACATGGAGATTATAATATAAGGTCTAAATGAAAAGGTTAGTTACCGTCAACATTTCTCCAAAACATCGTCCAGCTATCATAGCATATTAGAAGCCTCATAGGGCATCATAATGCGTATAACATGAAACATATATGCGAATACTGGTCTGCCATGGATACGTGAATACTAAACTAACATGGATATATGGATACTGAACTGGCACGAATATTTGCATACTAAAATTACACGGATATCTGAGCACCAAACTTATATCAATATTTAAGTACTAAGTTGGCATGAATATTCGAGTACTGCACTAGCATGAGTATCTGAGTACTGAACTGACATGAGTATCTAAGTACTGAACTAGCATGAGTATCTGAGTACTAGAAACTTGAATGTTATAACATGACACATCAAATACTGGGTGTACATTCGCCAATTATGCTGGCAACTTAAACTCATAAGTTACTTGTCCGACCCTTCGTAGGATCCTGTACGGGCCCGATATATCTGGGACTGAGCTTTCCTTTCTTCCCAAATCTTATAACGCCTTTCATAGGCGAAACATTCAGAAACACCAAATCAACAACTTAGAACTCTAACATCTTCAAACGCTCTAGAATCAACTTGACTTTCTCCATAGTTTGATAGACTAAATTTAGTCCCAACAACTCTGCTTCACCAACTTCGAACCAACCATTTGGCTATCTATACCTTCGCCCATACAGAGCTTCATACAGTGCCATCCTGATATTAGAGTGGTAGTTATTATAAGCAAACTCAATGAGAGGTATGTGATCATCCCTATTACCTTTAACATCAAGGACATATCCTCAAGTGTCTGAATAATGTGCTCTACCTAGCCATCTTTCTGAGAATGAAAAACTTGTGTCTAATCCTTTTAGAAAGGACTTCTAGAAGTTCGTTATAAACTGAGCACCATGATATAAAATGATGAACAATGGAGTCCCATGCACTCTGACAATTTCTTGGATATACAACTTGGCATAATCCTCTACTAAATATGTAGTCTTCACTAGCAAGAGGTGAGCTGAGTTGATAAGTCGATCTACAATCACCCAATCAAATAATGCTTTCAAATTGAGCAATATAATCATACTATAAATTCCATATTTTTCCATCTCCACTCACGACTATGTGTATTCTATGGTAAAACACTAGGCTTGCTGATGCTCGACTTTCACTTGCTGATAAATTCGGACACTTGGCCACAAAGTCTATGAAGTACTTTTCCATGTGTTCCACCAATAAATCTCCTTGAGCATGATACATCTTTAGGGAAACTTGTGAATATAATACTTGGAATTAGGACTTCTAACATGATCCTCCTTCTCTAAATCCATCAATGTCTAGAACACACAATCCGTCTTGGTACCTCAAAGTACCATCATCTTCTGCTTGTTCAAAAGCCATCGTTTTATTTTGAATCCCCTCTTTTAATTGCAACAAGTTGGGATCATCAAACTGTTCTTCCTTCACTTTGGCTATTAAGGAGGAACAAGTCCCACTCTGGACAACAACTCCACCATCTTCGGAGTCCGAAAGTCGAGCTCCTGTCTTGGCTAAGCAATGAACTTCTTTCACCATAGTTCTCTTGTCTGCCTCAATCATGAGTTATACTTTCCATACTTGATTAACTTTTTAAGGTACTTCCTGAAAACAGTTATAGAATTGTTGTGATCTAAGTCTTTCACCAGTACTCCAAAGATTAAAGTCTCGTGCAATGGCACTATCCTCATGACACATAATTGTACATGATTTTATTGTTTTTATATCCCATGCTCACTATGTGAGTTTCAAATCTCCAACTAGACTTTATGGCGATTTTTACATCTCCCTTTAGACCAAAGAATAAGGTTTTGTACTTGCGGATCCTTCTCTTTTTTTGGGATCCGATAACTTTCCTTATCTTCTGCAATTATTTGCACTTTACATCAATGATGACTCATCTTCCGACTTACTTCTGAGCAATCTTTCTTACTAGGAAAAACTAGATTACTTACATAAACAAAAATCTACTATATTCATAATATCATATGCAATCTTAATGATTTAACTCTGCTCACACTGTCAATCTTGGAAAAATCCCTTTTTGATAACTCTTAAAGACTATTCTTATGTATTTTGCTCTCTTACTGCCGAGCTGATTTTTTATTTTTTTTTGGCTTTCAATGCCACTAAACTTAGGTTTTGACTTAAAATCTTGGGGTTCTAATACGCATTCAGTGATTCAAACTGTTACCCACTCACTAGTGTTAACTTGGCTAAGTAAATCAAATCTTACCTATACTAGCTCTGCTGAAATTGCTAATTCACTGTATCTACTCAAAACTTACTTACTATTTTTTTGCTAACCACCTGTTAGCATCATGTTTTCTTCTTCTTCTTTGAATAACTAGAGTGAAGCATAAGGTAATTTCTAATTTCCCTCACCATCCGACCCTATTCAACGGTCGCATACTATTTATTTTTTTAACTATGTACATGGATCACACTTAGGGTATTCATCTGTATTGAACGAAATTGGAATATCTAACCCCAAACTTTCTATACACTCCAAAATTATATTAGACTATAAACATCCGGGATAAACACTTAGTTACATAATCTAAAGGAGAACTATCATATCTTTTATTTCACAATAATAGTTGCTTCTTATAGTAACTTACTAACGTGGTACTTTCTTGTTCTGATTTGATATAAATCTGAACAACTTAAAATCATTCCTTGAAATTCAAATCGGCTGCTCTTGGTTCTCATTTCGTACATCATATCTTCTTAGTCATTTGCATGAGTCGTACAAAAAATACATCATTGGCAGTAACCAATGTTTTGATTCCTAGGTATTTTTCCCTTAGGCTCTTTTCTGTCAAAAACTATAGTGATCAATTATATATCTGTTGTGGTTAAATTCTAACCTGTTACACCGTGAGTCAGAAATCTAAACTATCATCACCCAACTTATGGCTCCATTTCCAAGAATTAAAATGAAATTATTCTGTAAGGTAAAAAAAATACGGATACACTACCATACACAAACTTGTCCTTCAGAGTATTCCATCATTTGATAAATCACTTTCTGCATCATCTGGCGAATCTTGGGTCTCAATCCAAACCTAAAACATGCAAAAATTTCGCTATAATCATTGTTACTTACATTTCCTTTGAGTACTCATAGGCATCATTGTTTACTCACAAGTCACCAGAATCCGGATACACAAAAAATTGGAGATATGGTAACTAAATAACTGAATACTGGCGTACTGATTAACTATAAACTTGCTAACTGAAAGACTATATAACTGGTAACTGAGGTAAGCTAATAACCATAAAACATGTGCTTTTGTACTTTATGGTAATCTGTACTACTATCTATTGCATCCCACTTTTAACATCCTCTCAAGTCTCATTTGTTACCAATATGTACTCCATAATTATACCCCAATGGAAAATTATCCTCTCTAGGACCTTGAGTTTTTCCTGCCTGTTGCTTAGGCATTCGATACGTCTGGAATTCGATAGGAAGTGAAGGTTACTTATTGCTCTAAGCTTCATGGCACGATCTAGAATAGAAATAAATGAGACAATCCTGAATGTCATAGTAGTTAACCATGTATATGCATGGCCGACACACACATATAAAGGAAACTCCACTAGACACCGCTTCATAGACTCCCTAGGACACTTAAACCTAGTGCTCTGATACCATGCTTAGTCATGCCCCGAACCTGGGCCTGGACGTAACACGGCACTCGGTGTCTAACTACATGCGATCGAGCGAACCAACTGGCTTGCTGAATCAAAATTTGATATCATAGAATGCAGAAGATAAACTAACACATGCTGATATACTGAAAATCTGAATGATATAAATCAAGTGCGGAAACACTAATATAAGTCTGAAACATATCTGTAGATAAAATTGCTTAACATGAAAAGCCTGTGACTCTATCTAACTGTTACTCTAGTCTATGCAGCCTCTAATGAAGTACTGAAAACACTGATTATCTGAAAATATTGAAGACTGTAAGGTAATGATAATGCCCCGAAGAACTGGGATCACCAAATAGCTGGTACGGGAATCCTACTGCTCTGAATTGTCAACCTGTAAATCATTACATGCATCATGAGATGCAGGCGTTGGGCAAAAGGGACGTCAGTACATTTGAATTGCACAGGTATGTAAAGAAACTGAAAGAAAGAACTATAAATGCTGAAACTGAAACTGAGCCGATAACTGAGAATTGATAACTGATAACTGAAATGATAACTGCTGAAACTGAAACTGAAATGATAGCTAGTAACTAATAACTGCACAAAGGAAGCTAGGATATGAATACCCCCTCTTCTGAATGATGAACCACTTGTTTATCGGAATAAACTACAACCTCGAGCCCAATATATATGTGCACAAGCTACGGCCTTAAGCCTAAGTATATGTATACATAACTACAACCTCAGCCCCAAAAATGCGTAAGCATAAACTACAGCCTCAGGCCCAAACATGCATAAAACATAAACTACGGCATCAGGTCCAAGTATGCATAAAGCATATAAACTACGGCCTCAAGACCAAATACAGATGTTCAACATTTAGGGATTTAAACTCAGGAACTGAGAATCATACTGCAATATCTGATGCAAAAATACTGAATCATATTGAGTTACATGATATTGGAATACTGAATAGGAGTAGACTAAGACATGTATTCTTGAACTAATTATGAAAACTGAAAATTCAATTGTTTATGACATACTGAGTAATTTAAACTGAGACTCATGGGCATCAAATCCAAGTCTATATTGATTACGCACTAAGCTCACAACATTCAGAATGAAAGTCATGAACGAGTTGTGAAGCTAGAGAATAGAATTTCTGCAACTATTCAAGAAACTAGGCTTAACTATATTTCTGAAGCAATTGGTAACATCGTAAAAGAAACATAGTGTAGGGGAATCATTAACATTGCCAAACATAGAGAGTTAACCTCACATACCTTAACTTCATGCTGTTGAGTGTAACACAACATTCACCAACCCTTTCAACTTTCATCTACATCAATACAAGTCAAAGGGATTCCATATTAGCAATAATACTCATGCTTTGGTCACTTAGGCATTTTATCAAATACCTTATGGGCGTAAAGCTTCATAGCCCTCATTAATGGTGTTTCTACATCGAACAAGCCATTCTTTTGCTCCTAGATAAATTCTAAAATCTCAAGTTTCTTATAATCAATATCATTTTTTTTTCTTCACCCACAAGATAAACAACACCCTTAACCAATAATCAACGATCAATTACCCAAACATATAGTTGTTCAAGCTTTTGTATCAAACTCATCAACTCATATCTCATGAACATAGATTCTATAATCATTAATCTGGTATAATCAATTAGAGGATGAAGCCATTACCTTTTTGAAGTTCAATCCTCTTGAATTCGACTTCAAGGATTTCTTCTCTCAATAATGACGCCCCAATCGAATATCTAATGATTTGAAGGGTTTACACATGTTAATAAAGTAGTGGAGAATTGAAATTAACTTAGAATCATCATTAGAACTCACCTTGGATGGTGGAGGGATCTTTGAGGAGTTAGGTTCTTGAGAACTTCCCTTTCTAGAGCAAGTTTTTGTGTTTTGGGGTGTGGGAACGAGGTAGGGCTTATAAAATGACCCCCCGGGTGCGCTCCCGTTCACCTAAAGACCCAAACGCACACCTGAAAATGCAGCATGGCAGTAGCACTTCCACAAGTGCGCGGCCGCGCACGGGACCATCCGGACGCGCACCTGGGCACGCATACTGCAAATTGTCCAGTAAAACGCACATAACATTTTGTTCAGAAATCCGTTCGGGCTCCAGAATATATCGTCGCAAAGCTATTTCAATGGGATACAACTTTCTTGTTTTATGTTTTCCTAAATTCCCAACATAGCTTCATGAAACCTGCTAGAATACAGACCTTCAGTAAACTTAGTTGATTTTATCGAATCTTATACATTTTACTCCTCGTCTTGATTCCAAAACAACTATTTCCACCCATACTTATCCCGATAGGACTTCATATGTCTAGGATATTACATTAATACTCATTAACATTTTCACACCTAGTCTGAATTTTTGGAGTGTTACATAAGCCTATTGGAAACTTAATTTTATTTCATAAATATTGCAAACAGCACCATTATAGACATTTAGTACAACAAAATTACTGCAACAAAACATTAATCTTATCCTTGAAAATTGGACACATTGATGAATTGCCATCGGGAGCTGAATTACCACTAGTTCTACAACCAACTGAAGGACATTTACGACGATCGTATCCTGTTTGGGAACATATACCATATTTACGCGCACAAACGATATCACCAACATCCATTTGGTTCCGTATCCACATTATTTTTTGTACTTCGGTGATGCACATAATCCTTGTTACACACCATTTTAAATGATTCTGGCGGCCAATAATGCTCAACACCCACTGGTTGGAAGTGGCCACTATAGTTGTTTACCTATGTAGCAACACTATATTCTTTATCAACGAACCTCATCGCTGCAAAACCTGCATGTTGAAAGCACTTCATGGCATGTGAGCATGGAAAGTGATAGATCGACCATTTCCTATACGAACATAATCTTCTGGATTCATTGATGGTGTGGGTATTATTACCGCGGTTTTCATGTAAACTAGTACGCCCGAGAAATGCCTTTTTTATAATGGTACAGCCATATACCTGGTGGACAAATGTTATACACTCTTTAATCTTGTGCCTTATGGACGATTTAATGTGTGGAATCAAGACAAGAGAAATCAAGTCAACATTCAAGTTAAAATGATTCCCACTAAATGTGTCCATATCACAAGTGTGGGCGCCAAAGTATTTTCCCACATTTCACATATTTGTTTTTAACTTTTTCTCACACAACATCCATCTACAACCTTGAAACCATCTACGATAAATAACCTTATATACTTCCGGAGATGGCTCTTGAACCTCGATCTCACGACACTTTTTTATGATGTACATTCGCACCACCCTGCTAAGGCGCACTTTATGCAAAAAGCATATTCCTTGATAGCACCGTTGGTTTAGATTCATCCCACATTGTTGTACGAATGTCATCAAGATCCCTTGTGGGACTCGTAGACACTGGGTCTAACGGGAGGTGGAGTCTGCATATATCGAGCATGCTCATTGGTAGTATCATGCTCCCTCGGCAAATTAGGTTTGCTCATTCTTATTCTCATCAGTAAAGCGGGTTTCCTCATCATCACCGCCCTCATTAGGGAAGGGTGTATCATCTCCAGACTCATCAGCATTGTTGTCATCATCACTATCATCTTCTTGACTCTGTGCGTCTGTCAAATCCTGATTAAATATATTGTCTTCGGGCAACTGAATAAGGACATGACCTTCATGTTGCTCGTTTTCACTGCACAACCAATAAAATAATGAATTCCTCAGAGTCATCCAAACATTATATATTAACTTTATCTCTTAACCTACAATTCATAATCTGTTGATAGCACATGATACATATTGTCGATTTGTTGATGACTCCCGGATGGACCAACATGATCTAGACCACCAAAATTAGGCATATTCCAGTTGTTGGTTAGTTCATAACTTATAAAATCCATATCTCATCGGTACCCCGTTTGGAATATATGAGTGTTAGTACGAATACGATACATAAAAAAATCATACTAAGACAAAGGAAAATTGAAATTTACCACTCGCGTGTGAGTTATGTAAACTTTGAGAGAAATTATGTCCTCGCTCCTCATTCGCCCGTGAAGATAAGTTTATAGATCTGTCCAGACTCTTTCAAATGGAACTTGTTCGGATAAAACTGCTCGAAAAATACCACCCGATGATTGAGGGTTATCCCTAGTTTGCGGAAACTCAATATTGCGAACGTATTAAATTTGACTTACATTTCCAGCATTTTTATCACAAGAAGTTCCCGGTGTTCATCCGGAGTCCTCAAAAAATCTTTCAAAGTTTTATCATCTTCTACGTTAAACTCAGCATAACAAACAACCCTTTGCATATCACCGATACCAATTATCGTACTTCAATGTAAGTGGCAACTTAACAATAAACTGTAAAAAATAACTATAGTGTACTGAGTTATTCTCCACGACAACCTCACCCCCCAATATAATGCAACCCTAATTTTTTGCTTTTCAGACATTATGGCGAAATGCAGAAAACATTAAGTAAACAAATATTTCGAAATGAGTAAGGAAAATAAAAATGATGCAAAAGACAGAATTTTTCAGAATGAATTTTTGAAGAAAAAATTAAGCTCCTTAAATAAGCAAAAAAAGTTGTGCGAGGGGTACAATAATTGGTGAGTATAGCACATCAATTTACTACGCTAATTTATGCGCTATACCCACCAATTATTGTGGGTCAGTTAATTAAGAAGTATAGCGTATGCCTTCCATGCGCTATACCTTAACGGACAAACGGACAAACGGACAAACGTGTCCGTTAAATAGCGCATGGAATCCATGCATTATACATAAAATGATCGCCAGCTGTTTTTTTCACTTATTTTATGCTTTGAGTCTAAAAAAATTACACTTTTATTTCGGATTCTCTTCTACTCACTATATAGCAAAGAGACTCCTGCTTTTTCTTTTTGGTTTTTAAGGTTGCCTTTCTGCAGATCTTTATTGGCTCTTATTTAAGTATAGGTGAAAATGAGATCAGTGCTCGTGTGCATGCACATGAGTACAGTTAAATACCAGTAGTAGTACTCAGTACTCAGTAGTGTACTATTTTTCTCTTGTATCTGATATATCAACATCATATGCATGGTCCTTAGTTGGAGTAGTTTTCTTTTTTCACTTTAACTGCAAAAGACAAAACAAGGCCAAACACTTGCAGGCATACATAATGGTCCTTCCTCTTAGTCCATTCCTTAAGTACACTGCACATCAACTTCGCCTTTAATGTATATAAAATTATAAACACATTGAAAGTTAAATAAAAAAAAAATTTCTTCTTCATCTATATATAATTATTTTCTGTTCTAATATTTTGTTTTTGCTTATCCATGGTTTGATTTTTACTTAAAAAGAAATCACACCAATTAAATTGATTTTTCAAATATTTGAATCAAATTAAACTAATTAAGTCAATTTTTTTCTGCGAATGAAGCATTCTACGTCCATTTACTACTCTAAAATAATCAACCTCATTCTAAGAATCATTTGACTAGCACAAAATATCCAAGTATATAGATCCTAGCTAGAATTTAACAAAAAGAAAATGCCAAAAGGAAAAGTAAAGCAACTGCTCTTAGGTACAGATTCTGTAAAATAGACCTCCCAGAAGGAAAGATTGATGAACAAGTAAAAAAGAGAGGCAAAAAGAATAAGGGGAAGGAAGACAGATTGAAAAGACGTTTACTAGTATAAGATCAGATGAACAAGTTCCTCCCATCTTTTCCTTCAAATCAATAGCCAAAAGGATCACTGTTGTCGCTCATCAAACTCACTTCTCCTTTTGAATGTCTTGATTGTGTTGGTGGATATTCGTAAAATTAGTTCAGATACGCACAAATTGACCCGAATATTATAATTATAAAAAGGATATATTGACCCTAATTATTGCCATTTTTAACTTATTAAATTGTGAGTTACCATAATATACAAATTAATATATTCCATTGTTTCAGTATCTTTCCAACTACCGTACGTTATCTAATATTTTCTGGGTCCACAATAAGTGACCATTTTACTTTTGGCATACCACTAAGGAAATACGAACTCCTAGAGAAAAGAAATATTTTTACTAAATTAACCTTAATTAATTGTTACCTTAACACATTGGAATATCTAAATAAGGGTAAATTTGAAAAAATAAAATTAATTCCTTCTTGATTAGGCAAATGGATACCTATTTTGGACCAAAATAAAAAAGTAAAATGGTCACTTATCGTGAACCAGAAAAAATAGTAAGTCAAGTGTAACCGTTTTTAGACTTAAATAAACAATGAAATATCTATATATGAAATAAGGCAAAGAAAATATTAGTACTAAAAACAATAGGAGTAATTATTGTTCGTTGTATTCAAGTTTCTATGATTTTATTTTTTAAATCTATTTCATAAAAAAATGACTCTTGTAAAAAAATAAAAACAAATTATCTATAAATTTCTTGTTTTACCCTCAACAACAAGTTTTATAATCATAGAAAGTAATTATAATATGCTTAGGATCATAATATTACAATAATATTTTATTTTTATTTTTTAAAAATATTATGTTCAATCAAAATCAAAATATTTCGTAGCATTAGTAGTCTTGGTGGTGAAAGTCGAGGAATGAGAAAGGGGTTAGGCTATGAAGTGAAAGTGCCGTAAATTGCACGTGGAAGTCAGTGCCACTGCACTCTTTGCCTAAGCCAGGAAAGAGAGTCTTGTGGAGGAAAAAAGAGAGACAAACAGTAGAGGATTGAAATCTCAACATCAGTAGTTAGTGAAGTACAATAGTTAACAGACTGATGTCATTTGAATTAAAAATGAAAAATAAAAAAATAAAAAATAAAATAAAATAAAACAGACTGATGGAAAGATATGTCATTATGCATGGCTAGGATTATTATGTGTTTTAAGACAAAATGGGAACACTTCATCTCTCTGTGTTATGGCGTTGATTTGATCTCTTTAACCTTAATTAAAGATTGTGGGTTCAATCTATAAAAATAAAAAAAGAAAATCTTCGTAGAAAATATTTTCCTTTTTATCGAGCTTGTTTAAATTAGTCGGGATTTTAATATAAATAATGAAAAATAAAAATAAAAAACCAGAAGTGAAAGAAGTACAGATTTTGGTTGCGGGGGTGTGGGAGGGAATGATATTTTGACAGGTTGAGTAGTAGGAGAGGTCACTTAATAGCTCGTAAGGCAATTGTCATATCCTTCACATGTATGTATTGTCTTGTCAAATCAAAGCTTGAATCTTGAATGAATAGACTATGACTCAGTGTTTGTTTCTAAAAAGTATTGGTAAATCAGGTTCACTCGATACCGAGTTTAAAAAAATATGAAGATTTTTAAATTTTGTGGTTGTAAAAGTTTAAAGGATAAAAGCTTTGTTAGACTGTGATAATTGTGTGATTATAAAAGCTTCTCATTAACGATAAAATCAGTAAAATGAAGAGTTTAAAGTTGAATTATTTTCAATTATAAAAATATTTTATTTTTTCTTAAACGAATTAATAAGAAAAGTGTGTCATCTGAATTGAAACTATGAAGTAATATTTATTTCTTTTAGTTTTGCTCGAGCATTTACTTAGAGTATTAATATTATAAAGAAATTGTTTATAAATTATAAAGAAATTGTTATGCAATTATTAAACAGAAAACTATTTACATGTAAAGCAATATAACGGATTCGGCTCACCTCCTGTACACCATCCGTCAAGTTCTTCCGGTGTAGCTTTAATTTTATGAAACTTGTCCCTTCTTAAATCTAATGGTCAATATTTATTTAACTAAAACAGTCCCTCAAACCATGGTTAACAAAACAATCGTTCCCTGGATCAGTACCAATTTGGCAATTTGGGTGGGGAAAAATATTAGGACTCCTTCTTTTAATCATTACAAACAAAAGTATTATAAAGAAGTAATAGTAGCTCGAAATGAATGTAGTTCGATGTTATGTCGCTTCAATTTTGTATGCAATAAAGTATTCTGTTACCATTAAAAATCAAACACCATATGATGCCGGAAGGTGCAAGTAACACTAATGAATTTTATAACCACTTGGACAGATTGAAGAGTTGCTGGAATTATGAAAATAGTACATCTTTGAGTTTACCAAATATATGCACTCAAAAGCTTTATTTTCCATCTTTGACTTTAGACTTGATCTTCTAGTTTCTTATGCTTTGTCACCGTGGGAAGCCTTTTTGTCAAATCTTCTTCACTTCTGTTGATGCTTCAAGTTAGTGTCCTCAAAGAGTAGACTAAATATAAGTAGGCGTTTAGCCATAAGTTTTGAAAGTTCTTTTTCAAAAAAAAAAAAAAAATCAATATGTGTTTATTTATATAATTAATCTAATTTTTGGGAGATTTCAAAAACTAAAACTTCAAATCCCAAATATTTTAAGACTTCTTTTTAGGTCAAATCATGGCTATTTGGGACTTTTTAGTTGAAAAAAGAATCTTTTTAATATGTCAAAACTTGCCACAAAATTCATGCCAAACACATTTTCAATTTCAAATCAAACTTCACCCATCAATTTTTTCTAAAAATATTTAGGAATTATGTCCAAACGGATCCTAAATGTAGTGGGAGAATTTCCTTCTCATGAGTACTATTTTAGATCTTGATATAAATTTCATGGAGAGTTTGACTGTATTCACTTTACATAATCTAAATAGGATTAGAAAGAGAACTTTTTTTTATTATTTGAATGTACCAACCACCGATCACCATGGATAAAGAAAAAATTTTCTAAATCACTTCGTGTCAGTAAGGGAGTCAGCGATATCAAACGCTCTATCGAAATAGATTTCGTAGAAGACCAACTATATTCACAGGAAACACTTCGGATAAAAAAAGTTGATCAATTCCAAAAAAATTTTGAATTGAAAACTTACTCGGATTGGATTCCTTCGTTTTTCATTAAGCGAATAAAACATCCGTTTTCAACAAGTTTGCCCGGTATATCAATTAATAAACGATTTAAATATTTCTCCAGTCTAAAGATGTAACTATAGTTGGCCTAATGAAATGATCAATTGACAAGATACTTATCTACCTCCATTGTCTTTCTTTGTTTAAACTTCATTTGCTTCAGGAAAACGGAAAATTGAATATTGTGGGGCATATAAAGGCAAAATTGGAAAATGAAAGGAAGATAATCAAAAAGTAATTGTTATCTATGAACAGTACTTATACATTAATTTGAGTTTGGACACGAAAAAAACAAGATGCGTTAAATGGGGAGAGTGTGGACTTCTTGCCTTGTTTGTAAGTGGAGTACAACAATGAAATGGTGAAGCATTTAAGACCGTTATTAGTCTTTTTAGATATTTTCACAAAAGGAGTAAAAGATTTTTTAGGTGTTGTATATGATCTTGCAATATGTCAATTATAACATCAATATTTCCACTAACATATTCAGCAAGTTGAGAATTTATTGACAGATAATATTTCATATACTCAATATTTATGTTGGTGGAAGATAATAAATACCTCGTAAAATTAGTCGAACTATGCGTAGCTAATTCAGACATCATAGTTATCAAAAAAATCTGAACGTTATGAAGCTGTATTTTGAAGTCCAAAAAATAGAAAATATGGAATAATTCTACATACTTGTGAATAAGAAGATTCATGAATTCTTTTTATATCGTATGTGGCTCTCCACAGAATTGAAAAATCTCCATTGATAATCTCTCTCTATATATATATATGAATTTTGCTTATGTGGCTTTCAAAGCTATGGGACACACTTAATTTTTGTGAATGTCGACTGCAATATGTTTGAGTCTAATCCTGAGAATTTCCATATGTATCTCAAGTTTTCTTATTTTGACTTCTTTTCGAAAAAACTATGATGAGTGCATCAATTCTAATCCATATGATTGGTTGTATAACTTAAAGTTTGCATAAATGGTTCTCCCATTGTTTCCACTATAATTTTAGCATCGAAAACTGAAAATCATTGTTTAGTACTGTTGATGAACTTCTGCCACAAAATCCATACCATTCATATATGGCTGAAAAAATCTAATGTTATAAATGTAATAGAGGGACAGCTTTTATACGCAAGATTTTGTTTGATTGACAGCATGTTCTTTCAATCCGATATACTGTGCAATTTCTCAAACTTTGTCTGGCATCCTTAACAAAAACTGCCTGCAATGGCGTGTGCAGTTGTATTCATAGTAGCTTCCTTTAAGGTGATTTCTTG
>MCJB01005058.1:51003-81352 GCA_002018475.1 Nicotiana obtusifolia
AACAATGAAACCTAATAAAGTAGCGGCGCGTTGGAATTGCCCCCAGTATTTTTCTCTCTTTTTACATCTTTCCAACGTTATATTTTTAAAGGTTTTTACACATCTCTTAAAAATGATACTTAAGTACGGTTTACTAAGGAAACAGCAATGGTAGACTTAGACAGCAATTAATACTTAAATGTTTTCTTGTTTTCTAAAACGCAAAATACCGAAACAAATACGAACTTGTCAAAACGAATATATTGTATAAAAAGGTAATATCACATATAAGAATAAAAAAAAGCATCAGCCTCATAGAGAAGTAAATACTTATTTGGTTAATCATACTGTTTCAATCAAGATTTGAAGATTAAAAATCAATAGAAAAAAGAGGTATATCTACACATTATTTAGGTGTATATTTTCACTCACGATAGAGACGACCTTAGTCATTTCATTCCATGTTCACGACCCTACCCTTCCTAAAAAAGTTTAATAAAAATAGCTAGGTTACGGGCCATCGTTGTAATTGTACTCAAAGAATTGGAAAATATTTGTGGATTGGTCATGATGATAGGGTTGCCTTGCCTATAACAGGAAGAAGTCAAAGGGGACTAATTAGGTGGGGGGTGGGGGAAGATAGTGGATTTTGCATGGGTGGGTCTCATATGGTAATGTTCCCCAATAGAAAGCGAGATCAACAAAGACCCTTAAACCTCCCGAGCTGTGGTGAGATGAATAAACTACCTTACTCTTAATTAAAAGTTTTGAATATGAGCTTTGATAATAAAATAAATTTTGATAAAGAACGTTTTTCCTTCGGTGGATCATATGTAACGCGAATCTGCATTAATTAAAATCCAATGAAATTACCAGGCTGAGACTAACCCTTCATATTTGCATACTATAATCATGGCTATACTATTGAAAATTGAAGACGAATAAATACACATATGAAATTATTAGCTAATTGATCCAACCAACTAATTAAACCATGTTTAAAATAATCATAACTTTATACCTGGAAAGTTTCTTAAATAAACTTTATTCATCATACAACCAACCGTCACTCTAATTGCCCCTATTATATTCATTTTGTGGCAACCCACTTTCCATGTTTTGCAGTTTGTCCCCCTTTCCCGAGATCCCTTTTCAAACTAAATTTGTTGATAAAGCCAAAAAGAAAAAATTAGTAAACATAATTTAGCGACACTTAATCTTTTTTGTCTTTCCCTATTTGGAGATTTAAACCTTATCATTATCTAATGGTTAAATCCTCTTTTGGAAAGGCTCTAGATTTAACAGTGCCTCTTTATTGGTGCTTACTAATCATGATTTGAAGACGTAATCATGATTTTTCCAATGTTTCCAACTAAATTATATATAACTTTTGGCATCCTTAAAGATTAAGATAACAACTAGTCTTCTTCACAACATTTTTTCCCTTTAGGAAATGCTTGTAGGGGCAAAGATGTAACCGAGAATCCAAGAATAAATGTATATTGTCGATATAATTGCATTTATCAATTGAAAACACATATCCAACTAATTAAGTGATTCATGTCCCACTTTGTGGAAACTTGGTTTACAACTTGTCATCATTTATTTATTTTGTTGTTAATCTCACCTAGTAATATGAAACTGAGACGAGTTGATATAAAGCGACATCATTAACAAAAATTTATATAACTAATCTCAATTTGTATGGCATAATATTGTTGTTGTATAGTACTAAATTGTATTGATTTTACCATAAAAACATAATGCTTTTACTAATACATGGACTTGCATACCGTGATTCTTTATCGGAAAAATTATATTAAGAATTAAGTGTAATTTAGTTTCCTTCCTCCAAATAATGCATGAGTGGTAGCTTGGTCATGATGGTTGATTGAAATTATGACATTCTTAACGGAAGGCGAGCTAATGAGCGCCGGTCAAAGAGCAAGACTCACAGGCTTTTAAGTTAGCATACTTTGAAAGGAGTGCATATGACATCATAGGCGAATAAATATAAAAGTAACGGACTTTATAACATAACACATGTTTATAATTACATAATAAGCATGCTTTTAAATTCATATGCTTAACCTAAGGGCCAAATTCATAAAGCTTGTGAGGCCAAAGTGAACGATACGTTATGAGTGAATTCTTACTCACAAGGCAAATTGACATATTCACTTTTTGTACATTGAATCATATATCAAATCTTACTGCCAAATTTGCATCTGAATTTTGTATAATGATAAGAGAAAGAATAAGGACAACTAGCTTTCTTCTCTACGTGGTTTAATTTGCCACAAATTGGCATACACTGAAT
The DNA here is from genome assembly GCA_002018475.1 of Nicotiana obtusifolia. Lineage (NCBI taxonomy): Eukaryota > Viridiplantae > Streptophyta > Magnoliopsida > Solanales > Solanaceae > Nicotiana > Nicotiana obtusifolia. The sequence continues at coordinate 53,303 of MCJB01005058.1, forward strand.
AATTTTGCTGGCATCTTTGGATAAGAAAGGAACAAATCCACATGCTAATGTGCTTCCTACCAATTTTAGGTATTTGGCATGTGTTGCACGTAATACACCAAATATGGTCCCTTTGACTACCCAAAGCTTTTAATTATTCAGATGTAACCCCAAATTTAATCATATACTACTATTTTCAACCAACTCTATCGGGACCTTTGATATGTTTATGTACAAGGGATACAAAAAGGACAAACTATCTTGCTGTTTTCGTCATTTTTTTTCATGTTTTTTGAGTAAAGACTGTATAATGAGTACGTATAATAAAGAAATGCAGACAAATAAATAAATAAAGAAATAAAAGGCATAAATGAGAAAGATAAAATAAATTTCACGATCTCTCCAGCACAATTATACCCTCTCCTACTGAATTCTCTAAATTTTGTGGTCTTGTTCAGTTTTTGCAAGAGTTATATTGAATCATATATACTTGACAAAGCATCAAAGCTCTAATCTTTTAAACAAAACATTTACCATATATACGGTAAATAAATCATAATTTAATTTCATAAAGTTAAATTTTTGGTAATAGAACATAAATTAGAGAAAATAGTAATTTTTACATTCAACTCCAATTTAATTGGATCTACCACCACCATTGGATTTCATCAACATCGATTAGAAACACAACGAAATGGATTTCATCAACATAGATTAGAAACACAAACGAAAGTATTAAGTCATTTTTATAATATTTTTTTGCTCGAGACCTTATAAGGACTATTTTATTTATGTGACTGGACTAGCTTATATTGTTTGAATTTTCACTTATTTTGTCCATAGTATCTAGCAAAGTCAAAATTATGAAAACCGAGGACTCTTAACATCATCATCATTATCACTGTAGTAAATTCAACTTATTTAAACCCCTTACATTTTTTAATTTGCGAACAATAACCATATTCACATTTTTTAAAATGGAGCTCTTTGGATCTTAAATCAAACGGTGAAGAATGAGTTGATTTGTATTACATATATTCTCAAAAATATTAAAATGATTATGGATTAGTATGAAAGATAGCAGATAAATGAAGACCCTTTCATTGGTGGAATGTGCACTTTGCGAAGGAATAAGAAAAATATTTTATGTGCATTTTGTGCATTTGGCGATTCTTCCCCCCTGGTTTTGGCAAAAGCCAATTCTTACATTTTTTACCATTTTAGTCTCCTCGAAAAGTTGGGAGAGAAGCGTAGTTATAATGATTATTGTGATATTCACCCACTTTACATTTATATGGAATTCTCATCCTTTATCCAATAGCATTACTAACATGTTGACCTATAACATCAAATCAATTGGAGCGAAACACACAGACGTCCAACTGAATTATGTGGAATTCAATGGCTAACATGACAAGATCAAATTTGACATTTTTGTGTGGGACCCTTTTGAAGTAAATAGAATGACCAAATCCAAAAGAGGAAAAAGGAAAATCTTTAGTGCCACTCATCCCTTTTGGATACATGTAACTCAATGTTAAATAATTTACTTTATTGGAATTTAAGTGATTTAATGTTTCATTACAATATCCAATAGCGTTAATTTGTTGAGACACACATGTATATATGTGTATTTATTGAAAAATAGTACTACGAGTAGTAGATTAAGAATATTTCATCGTGTCTTCTTCTCACTTATAATTGTATAGGCCAAAAATTTGCCCTTGAAATATTTAGCATAAAATAACATTAATTAGTGTCATCGGTCGAGCTCGCCAAAGACATAGCGAGATTAATGGTCAAGGTGTCGATATAAGCCGGGGTCGAGATATCAATAAAGATTGCAATCAAAATGTCAACAAGGGTCGATGTCGAGATCGATTATTAGTGATAAGACTTGTAACGGCTAATTTGCCAGAATAGGAAATTTAAAAGGGAAATATTCTAGTGAATATTCCCGGTGTTTGTACTATTAGGGTTTTCTAAGAAAAAGGGGGTCATATATATAGAAAGAAGAGACAATGATAAGGGGATGTAATATTTTTCTAATAAGAACACTTTTGACAAGAAGATTCTTTCTCTGATAAAAGCACAAAGGCTACCTTTTTATAAAGATTCTCGTTTAGATTATTCTCCACTTTTCCACCAGATCCAAGGATTGTTCATGCAAATCTTGGATCTATCTGTCATTCACCGTTGTCAGGCAGAATATTCACCTTGTCCATTCATTATCGGGTGAATCATTTTCTTTATTTACATAAATGCCATTTATTGACATTTTACTGCTAGATATATCTCATTTAATGTTCTTGTTGCAAGAGTATTGCATATTTATTGACATTAATGATATGCGAACTCAGTCCCATCTATTGTGCATCCTTATGCTTAATATCTAGAGTCATTATCCTTAACTAGATTTGACTCTTCATTATATAAATTTAATTGTTTAACCGGAGATTATATTTCTTGGTCAAAAAATTTGGCGCCGTCTGTGGGGATTTTCTAACTAAGCTTTTTAGTTTCTTCTAGATCTACAACCGGCACTGATTGCTGACGTTAAAAAAAAGGGAAAAAGAACCTTTTTTTTCTCCGCTTGCATAGATCTAACATGGAAAGTAACAGAGAAGAAAGAGTTTAGAATTATGAGTGACCTCCCAACCAACCTAATGGACATCATCCACGAGAGCTCGGAAGCAGTGGATGAGGACATAACGCCTAATGCCTCTCCTAGGCGAGGTGGATCACCCCCTCCCACTGCAGGATCACGAAATCCCTTGGCAAGACAGCCTCCACATCCATGGGAAAGGAGGCACCATCAGTGATAAAGAAGCTCCTTGAAGCATGCTAACTGATACACTAACCAGCGTCCTCCATAAGTCCGTTTAGGACGCAGCCGCAACGACTGCGAGAACCTGTGCTATGCCACCATAGAACGAGCAACATGATCAACTCCCCCCCTCCCCCGTCCGCAACAATAGGTATCACTCACAGTTGTTAATGATGCAGGTGATGACGCTCTCACAAGGCACTTCGGGGCCAAATAAGAGAGCACTAGGAAAGGGTCAATAAAATACCGGGCACTTCTAAGTTATTACCGAAGAGAGATGCTGGTCGGTTCGTCGAGCAATCGTACAGCGACGGCATTGCCCCGCACGCTATAACGAAGACTTTTAAAATGCTGCCCTACTTGAAATATACGATGGCACGACCGACCCCGAGGATCATGTTACCCATTACGTCCGCCGTGAAAGGCAACGACCTCACAAAGGAACAAGTATCCTCCGTTCTACTAAAAAGTTCGGTGAAACCCTCACTGGAGGAGCATTAACCTGGTACTCACAACTACCAGCCCGTTCCATCGAAACTTTTGAGGAAATGACCGATAAATTCGTGACGGCCACGCCGGAGCCAAAAAGGCCGAGGCGAGAGTGAATGATATCTTTGCTATCAAACAGTCCCCAGGAGAAGGACTTAGGAATTTTCTCGCCCATTTCAACCGAGTGAGAATGTCCTTGCCCAATGTATCAGAAGGAATGGCAGTGGCCGCTTTTCAAAATGGACTAAACAGAAATGTTTCGAGAGCGACAAGGAAATTACTGAGTCGGCTTATGAAATACCCCCCAACAACTTGGGATGAAATACATAATGCATATTGTGCTAAAGTTCGAGCAGACGAAGACAACCTCAATGGGCCAACTCATCGACTGACCTCAGTACAAGCAGAATCCAGAAAAGATCGGAGATGTGATATCAGAAGAGATCCGGCAACCTCACGACCAAACCGGGACCAACATCTCCCATATATCAGAACTATCGCTATACCCTCACCCCATCATGAAGAAGGCCCGCCACAGTCAAGAAAAGGGACTCACTGGAATGAAAGTGGTATGCCCCCTTTATTATCTGCTCACAATTTGCGTGTCACCTACAGAGATCGTCTACGCCCTAAAGAAGCTCGGGTCAAAGGTAAAGTGGCTGCAAAATATGAGGTCAGACCCAAACACCAGAAAATCAGACGCCCTCTGCGACTTCCATCAAGAGCGACGACACAGAACCGAAGATTGCATCGCCCTAAGACAGGAGGTCGTAAATATGTTGCGACAGGGGCACCTCAAAGAACTGCTGAGCGATCAGGGAAGAACTAACTTTTCCATGGGGCGCGAACAACATCAAGGACCGTCGAAGCCGCCCTCACTAGCCCTCACCATCCATATGATCATCGTGGTGAAGACGAGGCTTCCATCAAGAGCGTAAAGTTCACCCACGACCCACAAGCTCAAACGATCGATCACCCACGAACAGTATGGCGAATTTGAAGAAAGTATCATCTTCGATAAGTCAGATGCCAACGGTTTGGCATTCCCTCACTATGACGCTCTTGTTATTACTTAACGAATTTTAGATACCGATGGATTATGATAGATGACGGAAGTGGCACGTGTATTATCCATCCCCAAATATTCACACCAATGAAACTCGAGGACATGATAGTACTACGCTGCATCACACTAACGGGTTTTAACAATGCAGTTGAACGAACATCTAGCGAGATCACGCTCCCCGTCCTGGCGGGTGGCGTCACTCTGGAGACCACATTCCACATCATAGATCAGCGCACGGCATACAATTCCATAATAGGGCAACCGTGGATACACACCATGAGAGTTATACCCTCCAGCTTGTACCAAGTCATAAAATTTCCAACTCCATTGGGGATATTCAGCATACGGTGGGAACAACGTACATCTCAGGAATGCTACTGCATCGCCCTAGACTATACGACCACTCAACAAATGAAAGACAAAGAGAATGAAGCATAGAAATCAACAGGGTCGAGGTCGGTAGATGACGACATCAAAGACGTCATCAAAGACCACGATGTGGCTGAGGCTGTAGGATCGACTATAGAGGACCTCGACCCCGTTCAGTTAGATTTCAATGATCTTAGAAAGAAAGCTTACATGGGCTGCAAACTCTAAGAGCCAGGTAAGTTTCGCAAATTCTTAATTGCTAATGCAGACCTATTTGCTTTTAGCCATATAGATATGCTAGGTATCCCAAAAGAGATCGTCACACACAAATTGAACGTCGATCCACTCTATCCCCCGGTAAGGCAAGTTCGATGCAAGTTCAATTCCGCAATCAATGACGCGGTGCGCGAAGAAGTGGAAAACTTATTGAAAAATGGCTCTATTAGAGAGTCGAAGTACCCCCAATGGGTCTCCAATGTGGTCATGGTAAAAAAGAAAAATGGCAAGTGGCGGATGTGCGTGGATTTCACCAACCTGAACAAAGCTTGCCCCAAGGATTCGTTTCCACTACCTCATATCGACCAACTCATCGATGTGACAGCCGGACACGGGTGCTGAGTTTCCTAGACGCCTACTCGGACTACAACCAGATCCTTATGGAGGAACCAGACCAGGAAAAGACTACCTTCATCATCCACCAGGGAACGTACTGCTACAGGGTCATGCCTTTCGGACTGAAAAATGAGGGGGCAACTTACCAGAGGTTGGTGAAGAAAATGTTCAAAGAACAACTCGGAAAAACGATGGAGGTATACATCGACGACATGCTGGTCAAATCCAAAAAGAAAGAAGACCACATCGATCATTTAAGAGAAGCCTTCGGCATGCTCAAGCAATACGACATGAAGTTAAACCCCGAAAAGTGCACATTCGGCGTGGCCTCAGGAAAATCTTGGGTTTCTTAGTGTCGCAGTAGGGTATCAAGGTCAATCCCGACCAAATCCAGGCTATCGAGGGTATACCGGAGCACTTGACCACCAAAAAACAAGTCCAGAAGCTAACCGGCCGTATCGTCGCCCTGTCAACGTTCAACTCGTGATCCTCCGATAGGTGCCATAAATTCTTCAGCGTACTTAAAAAGGAAAACGGCCTCCAATGAACCCCTGAATGCGTCCAAGCATTGAAGGAGTTGAAGGAGTACCTCCTCACCACCGTTGCTCTCAAAATCGGAACCAGGACAACCTCACCTCGTCTATCTCGCCGTATCCGAAATAGCTGTGAGCGTAGTCCTAGTCCAAGAAAATAAAGGTACGCCATCTCCCATTTATTACATTAGTAAGACACTAGTCGACGCCGAGACGAGCTACCCCCACCTTGTAAAAATGGCTCTGGCCTTAGTCGTAGCTTCACGGAAGCTTAGACCGTATTTCCATTGTCATCCCATCTCTGTCGTCACGACTTTCCCCCTTAAGAAGCATTTCATACAAACCCAAACTTTCGTGCAGATTGGCCAAATGGGCCATCGAACTAAGTGAGCACGATATCACATATCAACCGCGAACCGCGATAAAGTCTCAGGTCCTCGCCAACTTTGTCGCCGACTTCAATTCGCACATACTGCCCGAAGTCGAAAAGGAAGCCCTCCACACTTCTCAAACACATGACCGCTGGGTCCTATACACCTACAACGCATCTAACACGTCAGGGTCCGAGCTAGGATCGTACTCGAAATCCCAACAGGGGAAGTGATTTGCTAGTCCATAAGGTGCCCGGACATGACTAACAACGAGGCCAAGTATGAGGCCATAATTGCAGGACTAAGACTAGCACTCAAATATGGGGCAAAGCGGCTAAGGCTGCGCAGCGATTCTCAGCTCGTGGTCAACCAAGTAATAAGGATTTTCCAAATCAAGGAGCAGAGGTTACCAAAATTCCAGCTCGAAATCTGCAAACTACTACCCTAGTTCGACGAATGGCAGCTCGGCCAGATTCCCTGAGCACAGAATATCAAGGCAGACGGCCTCGCCAAATTGGCAGTAGCCACCAAAAACATCACAGTAGGAGATTAAAGTATGGTCCACCTCCTCAATTCGTCGATAGACCAAATCGAGGTAAGAACTGTAAACCTAACTTAGGACCGGCGCAACCGTATTGCTACATATTTGCAGGATGGTATACTCCCCGATGATTAAAAAAAAAGAGGCCAAGAAACTGCGGATGCAAGCAGGCAGGTATAGCATCGTTCACGACCTGTACAAAAGGACATATGGAGGCCCCCTAGCAAAATGCTTGGGCTCAAATCAGATGCGGCGCGTCCTTGAAAAAGTGCACGAAGGCCACTACGGAGCTCACTCCACCAATCGAGCGTTGGTCAGGTACCTCATACGAGCAGGATACTATTTTCCCACCTTGAAAAAAGAAGCCGTAGATTTCATGAAAAAATGCGAGCAATGCCAGAAGTACACCCCAATGATCCACCAAGCGAGCGAACGACTACACTCAATGACTACCCTTGGCCATTCATCAAATGAGAAATAGATATCGTGGGCCCCCTCCCGGTCGGACGAGGTAATGTACGATTTCTCTTGTTTTAACTTATTATTTCTCTAAATGGGTGGAAGCAGGAGCATTCGCCCAGATATACGAACATGAAGTAATCTCCTTTATATGAAAAAACATCATATGCCGCTTCGGTCTCCCCAAAGAAATCAGCTGCGACAACGGACCTCAATTTTCAAGAAGGAAGGTCGCCAAATTTTTTGAAAAATGGCACATCAAAAGAATACTGTCAATGCCTTATCACCCCACAGGTAACGAGCAAGCGGAATCCTCCAGCAAGTCAATACTGAACATCATGGAAAAAAAACTCGAAGACGCCAAGGGACTGTTGTCACTCCTCCTTTTTACGGCAGGGTGAGACTTTACTAAATCTTTTTTGATAAAAAGGCTTAATAGAGCTCGTAAAGGGGTTTCCAATTTGGAAAGTGACAAAGGGATATTAATCAGAAAAGTTTAGAGTCGCCACCTGACAAGTGATTCTGGTGTGTCAAGCCACCATTTTAGAACTTGGACTTAAAGTCAAGTTCATACCAGAGAGTTGGGTAAGGGGGTTCATTTGATTCGGGGAGAAGGTGTTAGGCATTCTCCGAATCCCGTGGAAGTCACGATTGCGTACTCAATTTAGTTGGCTTTTAATACATTTGGATTGAGATAAAAAAACACACAGGAGGCTTGAGGTCATTCCCGCCTAATAAAGAAGGAAAACAGAACTAATATACTATGCGTTTCACTCTTGGTCTTCATTTACAAATACCTCAGAGCATTCCCCGGAATTTCAAATACATAAGTCTTTCGAGGCATTCTCCGGATAATTTTAACTAGGGAATGACCTCTCACCTCAAAAAGTAACAAAGCATCCTAGTATTGCCTACCCAAGTGTGATCGGCCTAAGCATGCTACTAGCGAACGATGTGGTAAATGAGCAAATGAGATCTAAAGTAAAAAAATGAAAATTCATGTCATGGTCTTGTTCTTTTAATGTTCATTTCAAGTATTTAGCCAAACCCGGTCCAAAAAGCTATAGAAGACAAGAAAAGAGCAGAACGGCATCGCAAATGGGGATTTGTTATCGCAAATCCCATATGCGAGACGCATATTGTGTGCGAAAATCGCAGATCGGAACAGAACCCCAGATCAAGGTTCGATGTCAAAATGCGATCTAGTATGCGATCGAAAAGTGTGTCTGCGAGCCGCAAATTTCACGCAGAGATCGCAAATCAGAACAAAATTCCTGGGTAAGATTTAATGTCAGAAATGCGACAATCAGGTCAAAAATGCGAACCGCATATCAGTTATGCGGTCGCAGAGTCAACCCCAAATACAGACTAATCCAGTGTTTCTGGCAATTAGGTTCAAAATGCGAACCGCATATCAGTTATGCGGTCGCAGATTCGACACCAAACGCGAATGATTTGATTGTTTGTTTCGATTTTTTCATTGTTGGACGATTATATCAAACATCAACCACGCTACGATATTCGCTAAAATGTAATTTGAGCATATTAATTCATGAAGTCAACAAGTTGGAGATAAACACCCACGAATCTATAGTATTTTCATCTTACGAAATGAAATGAACAAGAATTAGGAAATTGAACCTGAATGAGAATCCGTAGTGATTTTGAATGACGATACAAGCAATAGGGACAACGAGCCACGACCGGAACTCGAACCAGCAACTAGAATCGAAACCCCAGTACCTCTTTGATCGAAATCGATTCTCGAGGGCCTTTCTCTACCAAAATGAGGTTGAAGAAAATAGAAGTATATGTTCCTCTGTTTTCTGGTTTTTCTTTCTGAAGTTTTTGAAGAAAAAGAAGACTAAAATCGATTGAACACCCTTTTGGTACTTTTGTTTTCTGAGCTTTAAACTAGACTCAGAATAATCTCAAAACTTTTTTTCAATTCACTCATTTTTGATTTCTCTCTGTTTTCTTTTTTCTTTTTTTTTTTTCGGTCTCTCCAGCTCTCACTGTTGATTTCTCTCCCTCTCTTTCTTCTTGCTCTCTCAGGAAAATCCTCCTCTAGCAGAATCTCTCTAATTATGTTAGTAATGAGTGAGGATAGCGGATTGTGTAGAGTGCGTATGTGTGGAATTTTGAAGATTTTTGTCAGAGTTTGTTAGGATTGCCGGGAGAGAGAGAAGCTTGGGTCATCTTTTTGGGATTCTTTTTTTGAATTTTGGGGCTTTAATATTTATGATGTTGGGCCAAAAATAAAAGTCTGAAAACCAATAAAAAGCCCAAAAATATAAGACTTTGATTGAATTAGTAATACTATTAAAAATAAAAGCTTGGGACTTATTTTGATATTTTTAATTTCTGCACCTAAAAATAAAATTAAATTTAATAATAAAATGGATTCCTACAAAAATAGGCTCCAATAATTATTCTAAAAGTATTACTATTCGAGGTGATTCTAGTACGTGGGTCAAAAATTACATGTCTACAGCTGCCCCTCTTTGACGGAAAACATGGAGTGTTTTCAGGCAAAGAACAACAAGACATGTTTTTGACCCGACCTCTGCTTGGGTAAATAAGAATTGAAGGAAAGAGAATGTGACCGAGCCCTGGTATTTGAGCTGCATACATATCCTTAGTTATAAAGGAATCAGGCCACATGTAGTTCGTAATTGAGAATGGCAGTGGAGTACCGAGGTAGGAGGTCGAGTGAAGTGCCGTCGAGGTTCTGGTTCGCGGTTCCTACCATTACATCAAAATAAGGAAAGATTACATCAGAAGCAAAAGAAAAATACAAGATCCTATTTATTTCCTGTCTTGAATCTTTCTTGAACTTCTACTTAATCTTCAATATGAAACTAGAAAAGATTGACCTTATTCTTCAGACGGGCTCCTGATGCTTCTTGTGCATTTGAAGTGACTCTCAAATGGATTCCCTCGTTTTCCGGGCGGGTGCCTGATTTCCGAAACTTGAATGCATTCTCTCGTTACCCGGGTGGGTGCCTGATTGCTAAAAATTTGAATGTATTTCCTTGTTATCCAGGTGGGCGCCTGATTGCTAAAACTTGAATTGCATTCCCTCGTTATCCAGGTGGGCGCCTGATTGCTGAAACTTGAACTGCATTCCCTCGTTATCCAGGTGGGCGCCTGATTGCTAAAAATTTGAATGTATTCCCTCGTTATCCAGGTGGGCGCCTGATTGCTGAAACTTGAACTGCATTCCCTCGTTATCCAGGTGAGCGCCTGATTGCTGAAACTTGAACTGCATTCCCTTGTTATCCAGGTGGGCGCCTGATGTCACAACAAAACAAAAGAAACTTTTCTGCCCCAGTTTGGAACCCGGGTACATCTGTGAGAGTTAAGCGAATCGTGGTACCTAAAGACTTCTAAGAACTTCAAAGCTAAATCCCATTATCCAGGAGGGTCCTGAGAAATTTTTAAAATTAAATCCCATTATTTAGGAGGGTCCTGAGAAATTTAAAAACTAATTCCATCCCATTATCCAGGAGGGTCCTGAAAACTTTTAAAACTAATCCCATCTTAGGAATGCTGACCTTAAAGCTAAATTATATTTTTCTAAAGGGAAAATTTACGCTAAGACTTAAAGCTAAATCCCATTATCAAGGAGGGTCCTGGAAAATTTAAAAACTAAGTCCCACTATCCAGGAGGGTCCTGATAAATTTTAAAACTAAATCCCATTATGCAGGAGGGTCCTGATAAATTATAAAACTAAGTCCCATTTTCTAGGAGGGTCCTGAAAACTTTTAAAACTAAATCCCATTATTCAGGAGGGTTCTGAGAAAGTTTAAAATAAATCCCATTATCCAGGAGGGTCCTGAGAAATTTAAAAACTAATTCCATCCCATTATCCAGGAGGGTCCTGAAAACTTTTAAAACTAATCCCATCTTAAGAATAATGACCTTAAAGCTAAATTATATTTTTCTAAAGGGAAAATTTACGCTAAGACTTAAAGCTAAATCCCACTTCTTTCTTTCTTTTCTTTTTTGCAGGGAATGAAACTGTATCTATGCTCTACTCTTCGACAAACGTCCAGTTGGTGGTATTAGTGCAATGTACTCATTCCACTGGAAGAGAGGAGAATATAGGAAGCATAGATCCAATGATGAAACCAAGGATGAAGCATACTTTGTTATGGTCGACTAATGCTAGTACTATTCGATTGAGACCAGTTCAGTTTTGGTCGCGATGGAATACTAGCTTAGTAGACAAATGGAAAGGAAATGAGTACAATGGAGTAAGAGAAGTGCGTAAGCAGTCGACAAAGGCAGCGGAATCAACAATGGATGCAACAAAAACAATAACAGAAAGGGAGAAATACACCAGCAACTTTTGCAGCAGCAGTTGGAAGATCAGAAGCTCGTAGCAGATCAGTAGAAGCAGAAATAAGAACAGAAGCAGAAGAGACAATCAGCAGAAATATCAAGTTCACAAAAACACAATTCAGCACCCAACAGAGAAGATTTCACATTCCACAGCAGCACAGATTCAGCAGTTCATAGTCTTCACCAATGCAAGCAACAGAGAAACTTTGGACATCATATCAAAAGATACAGAATCTCAGCAGACATGCATACAACATCATCAAAGCACCACAGACACATCTTGTCGAAGAAAGATTTTTCACGAGTTGAGACACTGCAATATTGATGAATCAAAATCAGTGAATTTTCTGATTCCTTCTGATTTTACACCTGAGGATAATACTAGCTCTACGATATTAGAACACTATCCAGTGGTATTAGCATGTTATCATGCTCAATCTGGAGGTGCGATAAAATCGTGTAGAAAGTATATCCTGGTTTAATTTTATGCAACAAGAGATCTGGACGAGAATGATTAAATGGAGCAGGACAATGGGCTACATAGGAATCTGATACCAGCACGCAATGGCAACAGGGGAAAGACAGTAGGAAATATCATCATCTTCACCAACTCAGCAGCAACAACAAACACAACATCCTCTTATTCAAGAAACATCAGCAGCAGTGACATTAATGGCATCAGTGACATAAACAAGGACAGTAACAGAAGCTGCAGAGAAGGAAATAGACTTAATGGAAGCAACAATAACAATACACACAGGTTCAGCAGCAAACTCAACAGAAAAATCAATAACTGGTCCAGCAGCAAGTTCAGAAAAACACCAGTAATTTCTTTCAACATCAGAGGCAGAAGCAAGATAAACAGCAGTGGAAGCAGCATTCTCAAGACAGCAACAACACAAGGAATTCACTCCAATCAGAGATACATGAACCTCAACCTTTTGGCATCAAGAATAATAGCAGCAGACAGCACAAGACATCACAACTTTTTCGAGAAGATGAGGACAACTCACATGCAGCAGAGAAGGATTAGCAACAGCAGAAAACAGGCCATACATCATAGCAGTTCATGGACAATGAACACACTTCACCAGATTCTCACATGCACCAAAGAATATCAATGTAACTTAGCTACTATATGGCCTACTCATGATAGTCATCTTCAATTCTGCTTTCCTTAAAAAAGTGAAAGCAAAATTGAAGAATACTTTTCTTTGCCATATAGTACACTCCTTAGAAGATTACAACTTTTTGTTAGAGGTAGAACTTTTTGTATGAGAAGGAACATTCACTCAGAAAAATTAGGAATACCATGTACTTTTTGTATAGTTGACCTAGACTCACTACCCATCGTTTTTGTAAATATGACTGGCTATCGATACTATAAGATAGACAGTCATTACATCACTATAGGTCTAACCCCCTAGATATTTAGGTGCATTTGATCATCAAATGTGGATGATCAAAATGTACACATTTTCCTATATGGAGGTCAGGTTTATGTCCCCCTCCATCTCTGTATTTTTTGTTTACATATATGAAAATCTACACTAGGCAGACAGCCTAGTGAAATTTATTTTTTTTAAAAATCTCATTATCCAGGAAGGTCCTGAAAAATTTAAAAACTAAGTCCCATTATCCAGGAGGGTCCTGATAAATTTTAAAACTAAATCTCATTATTCAGGAGGATCCTGAGAAAGTTTAAAATAAATTCCATTATCCAGGAGGGTCCTGAAAATCGAAAAATGAATTTACCTGAAACGCTCTCTCTTCTTGGAGGATTCTGAATAGAAACTTTTGCCTCCCGAGCCATGTCTTCTTCACAAAAGGGGCTTGTGGATTGACAAATTTTCATGCCCCCTATTTCAGACAAATAAAATTTTGTTAGTTTGAAAAATGCGATGGTTAGTTTGTGGCGTCATTGCTGGGGTCTGCTTCTGCTGGGGAATACATTTAAGTTTTAACTCTTGCTGGGGATCTGCTTCTGCTGACTGCCATGCTTCATCCTGATCAACTACTTTGAACGAGCAAAGAGTTTTTTGACCTTTGATTGGGACCGGATCGCACAGTCTCCGAATGACCCGAATTTCTTATCCCTACTTGTTGCATTGCCTTTTCATTCCAAACGCCGCTGCATCTATGTATTTTCCAAAACTTAAAAGTCGCCTTATTGCCTAAACTTCAATTATCTGCATACTATTCATTCTAAATCTTGTTTGTTGTGATATGCTTGGCCGAGTTCTGCTTTGCGCAATTTGGAAGTTGGTAGTAGGCTTTGAAATCCTTCCCTGCTTGTTTGTCATGGGCTAGTTCGAAAGAAACTCATAAAAACGGACTCAAAGAACAAATTGTAATGATTTTGGACAAAAAGGAATAAAGAAAAACTTTGAACACGGATGACTATGTGAAGGAAACTCGAAAAAGAAAGACTTATCTAAGGGAAGCAGCCAGCTTCAATGATCATGACATGCATTTCGGATTGATCAGTCTAATCCATCCGACCAATCATATTCAGCACGTGGCATAAGTCCATACTTCAAAGACCGATCTTTCACTGATCTCATTCCTCTTGTTGGTTTATCTTTCAACTCACCATCGCCTTATGGTGCCCGTGAGGGTTTTCACCAATAAGACTCTCTCATTTTAATTTTCTCTCATCTCACCAGCGCCTTATGGTGCCCGTGAGGGTTTTCACCAATAAGACTCTCTCATTTTAATTTTCTCTCATCTCATGAAGGGAGTGTTGCCCCTGATGCAAATCACGTCTCTATCTTGCTTGACCCGGCATCCGCAAAGATTGATCAGAAGGTCTTTCTTTGGACCGTAATGTAGGCTTTTGGACGGGGTTAGAAAGAAAGGATGAGATGAAGGCTCAAAATAATTCAAAATGAAGTAGGGGTAAAATTACAACTTTTGGAATCAGATTTTTTCGAATTCAAAAACTTCTGCCCCAGTTTCTTTGGGGTCTGAGGGGAATTTTGATTTTTTTTTTTTTGATGGGACCGAACCGTAAGGCTGCCTACGTATCCTTAAAAAAGAATCAGGTCAACCGTAGTTCAAACTCTTTTCCTTTTGTTTGTTTGTTTCTTTCTTCTTCTTTTTCTTTTTCCTTTTTTTTTTCTCTTTTCTTTTTTTTCTATTTTTTTTCTTTCTTTCTTTTCTTATTTTTGTTAATGATTCCAAAAGAGGGATATGAAAGAAAATAAATAAAGCTCAAAAGGGTAGCGAAGAGTGAAAGTGTTTGGGTAGCGGAATAAAATGCCTTCGTCATTTCACTTCGAACATGCCGAGCACAAAATATAATTGAAAATGAGCAAAGAAATCATACATAGTACCTTTTAACTGCATCATAATTGATAGCCATATCTACACATTTGCCTTCCATGTCTGTTAAATGCAAAGCACCATTAGGCAACACTCTCGTCCATCAAGATCTGATGATATCTCGCGTAACAGTCCACAAAAGACCCAATCTCATGCTTGGCACAATTATCGATCAGAATGTGAATGTTCGGCAATGAAAAATCATCTTTTGGGCTTGTTTTGTTGAGATCGCGGTAATCAACACAGACCCTGGTCTTACCACCCTTCTTTGGTACTGGCACAATATTGGCTAACCAAATGGGATATCGAGTGACCTGAATAACCCTTGCAGTGAGCTGCTTTGTGATTTCTTCTTTGATCTTCACACTCATATCGGTCTTGAACTTTCGCAATTTTTGCTTAACGGGGAGAAATGCTGTATCAGTTGGCAATTTATGGACTACCAGATCAATGCTCAAACCCGGCATCTCGTCATACGACCAGGAAAAGACATCTTTGTACTCAAATAATGTTTTGATTATTTCCTCCTTCACTTGCGGTTGTAGATGCACACTTATCTTGGTTTCCCTTACATCGTCTTGGTCCCCTAAATTGATTGCTTCAGTCTCACTCAAATTAGGTTTCGGTTTTTCTTCAAATTGTTTTAGCTCTTTACTGATTTGCTCAAATGCTGCTTCCTCATCATATTCTATTTCATCATCATATTCTACTTCTTTTAAAACTCGGTTGAAAATTGCTCATGCATGTCATGTCACTGCAACTAGCATAAAAAGAACTGTACAAAAGAAACAAAATAAAACATTAATAAGAATAATGGAAAACGGGAAATTGCATTTCCTGGAAAATAAAAGGATAGAAAGGTTTGAACATCAGAATAAGCGAAACTTAAAAAGAAAGATCCAGATTACAACCCTGGAATGGCCTAAATAACACGAAAGGAAATAAAGAAAACTACCGAAACTCCTCCCTGGTGGGGAGAGGAGTAACTTCCCAATTGCTAAGCTTCACGTTTGGGCCAACAAGCTGCACATCTGCTTTACTAGAGCCCTCGCCAACCTCTACCATATTGACCTCTTCGAACAAACTTCGGAACCCCCTTGATCGTCTCTTCATCAACATTGACCACAGGTTCTGGGATTGAGGAGGTTGGAGGTTTTTCGGCTCCTGGTTTGACAAAAGACTTGGAGATGTGTGGGACGGGCTTGGAGAGAGACCATACCTTCTGTTTTGGATTCTTAAACCTTTTCATGTCCTCTCCTGTGGGCGTGAATCCTAAACCAAACGTACCATGATTCCCACTGGGGCATATTGGATGCACAATACCTTGCAGAGATGATCCTATACCCTTGCCCAGCACAAAACCATTCTTCAACATTTCATTCGCAACCACGACAGATGCGGAGGATAACTTGGGACCTGGAATGCATTTTCCTTCAGTGATCTTATCAACAGACACTATTTCGAAAGTTTGAAAGAACCAAGGTCCCTTATCATCTTCAGCTTCAACAAACGGAACAATTGTGTCATTGCAAGCTAACAAATCTTCCTCACCGTGCACAACTATTTCTTGCCTGTCCCATTCGAATTTCACCATTTGGTGCAAAAAGGACGGGATTGCCTTAGCAGCATGTATCCAAGGCCTTCCCAATAATAGATTGTAGGAGACAGCTACATCTAACACTTGGAATTCCATGGTGAATTCAACTGGCCCTGTTGACAATTCGAGCATTATATCTCCAACAAAATATTTACCTCCTCCATCAAAGCCTCGAACACACACACTGTTCAAGCGGATCATTTCGATACCAATCTTCAGTTTTTGTAGAGTAGACAAAGGACAAATATTTGCACTTGAGCCATTGTCAACCAAAACCCTTGAGACAACAGCATCTTCGCACTTCACTATGAGATAAAGAGCTCGGTTGTGTTCTATATCCTCGATAAGAAGTTCGTCATCCGAGAAAGTGATCATGTTTGCTTCGAAAATCTTATCAGCTATCTTTTCCAAGTGGTTTACCGTGATCTTATCAGGAACATGTGCCTCATTTTAAATCTTCATCAAGACCCTGCGATGTTCATCTGAGTGTATCAACAAAGACAAAAGAGAAATCTGAGCTGGTGTTTTCCTTAACTGTTCTATAATAGAATAATCCCGTGCCTTCATCTTCTTCAAGAACTCCTCAGCCTCTTCCTCAGTTACCGATTTCTTTATGGGCATTTGACTATCCTTGAAGGGCTTGGCTTTCCTTAGTTCTTCTGGAGCAAAACATCTTCCAGAACGGGTCAATCCTCCAGTCTCATTTGCTTTTTCCTCCATTTTTTTTCCTTTGTAAGTCACTATCACTTGCTTGTAATTCCAAGGAACAGCCTTGGTATCAACCACCGGCGGTTGGGTTACTGGTTTAATGATGATAGGGGTAGTAGGAACCCCTTTCACAACTATGACAGGTTTACTTGGAATCCCTGGCACTATCACTTTTGAGTTTTCTGGACTGACCTCAATATCTTTTGGCATCCCTTTCACGACCAACATCGGTGGTTTCAAATTGAGTGGGTTCGGCTTTTCTGTCGCCCCTTCGACTGTCGCAGGCTATGCTTTGGTGGAATCTGGATCTTTAACCAAATTGTTTTCACTGGCCCGAATCATCATGATGGACTTATAAGACTTCTTGGGTTCCCCGTCCTTGTAAACTATTTCAATCATATGTGTCTCTTCATGGGCAGGTAGAGGGTTCTGGTTGATGTTTAGAGTGTCCGGGCTTTGGACTACAATTTGGTTTGTATCAATGAGCCCTTGGATCGCTCGTTTCAGGTGCCAACACTTCTCTATGTCATGGCCTGGAGCATCAGAGCAATAGGCACATCTTAGGGAATAATCAAGGTTCTTTGGAGGGGGATTTGGTATTTTTGACTCAATCGGCCTCAAGACGTCCAACTGTCTTAACCTTTGGAATAGACTGGCATAGGATTCTCCAAGCAGGATAAAAGTTTGTTTCCGCTGTTGCCTCTCTCTCCTATACTCTGGCCTTGGTCGAAAATGTAAACCATTGGGGTTTTGGTAAGGTTGTGAAGGTGGATAATATTTTGTGGAGCTGGGTAGGTATTCTGTGGGATTGGGGCACGCCATTGTGGATAAGGAGGGGTTTGAGCATATGACTGTGCATGGTGAACAAAATATTGAGGTGGTCTGGCTAAGTTTTGGGGGTTTGGTGGGGAAATGTAATATTGAGGGGTATTATATGGAGCTTGGGTGTAAGTTTGAAGTCGGGGCCGAGGATGGGTGTGTTGGTGAGGCGAACCTCTCTGGCCCTGCCATGATCCGGAGACAAACAAAGCGACATCTTCCTTCTTCCTCTTGCCTAACAAACTTTCGGTACCGCTTTAGATTGCCTGGGTAGTTGCTTTTATAGCAGAATAACTCATGATCTTACTCGACTTGAGCCCTTCTTCCACCATTTCTCCCATCTTTACCACATCATTGAAGGATTTACCAATGGCTGAGATCAAATGTCCATAGTAAGTGGGCTCCAAGGCTTGAAAGAAGTATTTAACCATCTCATCTTCTTCCATCGGAGGACTGACTCGTGCAGCTTGCTACCTCCATCGAAACCCATATTCTCTAAAGCTTTCACTGGGTTTCTTTTCCACGTTGGTCATAGACAGGCGATCCGGAACAATGTCTATATTGTATTGGAAATGTCGGGTGAAGGCCTGAGTCATATTGTCCCAAGTGTACCACCTGTTAATGTCCTGACGGGTGTACCATTCTAAAGCTGCCCCACTCAAGCTTTGGCTGAAGTAGGCCACTAGTAATTCGTCCTTTCCTCCGGCACCTCTCATTTTACTGCAATAACCACTTAAATGGGTAACAGGATCCCCATGTCCATCGTACAAGTCGAACTTGGGCATCTTGAACCTGGCAGGTAATTGGACATCAGGAAACAAACATAGATCCTTATAGGCCACACTCACCTGATTCCCCAACCCTTGCATATTTCTTAATAATTGCTCAAGACTATGTAACTTCCTAAACATCTCCTCCTGCTCTGCATTCTTAGGTAGTTTGTCAGTCTCGACATGAGGCTCAAACTGGTGGGTGTAGGAGTAAGGATCTGGGATTTTGAAAGTGGGCTCCGATGCATGGTAATGAGTATCTGGGGAGGGAAATGCAAGCTCACTAGAGGATCAATGAAGGGTAGTTTGTGGTGGGGGTACAAAAATAGGAGCAGATGTTGGAGCAAGGTACGAGGTTGTTTTAACTGGTGGAGCATGAAAAGCTTGGGCCGAAGTGCCAGGGTAATTGTGGTAAGGGGTGAAACCGGGTGCGTGTTGTGGGGAAAGATCAATGATATTGGCCATCTGGGATTGAGAGAGTGGTGGAATGGAAGCAGGGTTTTCTTTGTAGTTGGTGGGGAATGAGGGTGGAGGGTGTCCCTTAATCCATGCTTGATACATTTCCGCCATATGATGCTTCAACCTCCGAACCTTCTCTTGCAATTCCGATTCTGACTCAACAACCTCTCTTTGGCGGGTCTACAACTCTAGTGTCTGCTTCCTTGCTAGCCATGACTGTTTGGCATTTTGATCGGGTATTGTACGGATGACTTGCCAGGATGCCAACAAATTAACCACCTTCCTGAAATAGTTAGAGAATAACAGAGGACAACAATACAAAGCCAACATGTTAGTGTTAGGGCATTTATCAAATAGTAATATCACATTACGTGCAATGCACCTAGTAACAGATAGCGGTTCTAAAATGACTTTGAGGGTTGCAAGGTCATATGGCATCATCCCAATTTGGTTATTTCAATCTTGCCTTCTCTACTCTTACCATTTCCCTCTCTTTTGACGCAAAATGACTTGATCGTTCGCGAAGTAGATTGCCTGTGTATCATGTTCTTCATTAATCAAACCAAGCGTAGTTTTTAAAAAGCGACGGAAAAATAAGATTCGGGATTTTTATTTAAAATTTTTGATAATGAATGACCCGACATGCTTGACTACACTTTGACTGACTTTGACACTACCTAAATGACTCAGTACTCCTAGACAAGACATGAAAGTAAAAGACGGCATGAGACAATCTTAAAAACATTTGAATAGGGTAGATCCTCAAACTGCTCCTGAATGCAACTGTCCTGGTTGGGATGGTCCTGGGCTATCCGCCGTGCTCAAACTTTGTAACATGCCTCGTAGAGAAACACCAATGCTAGGAACGACGACCCTAGCATGTGCCCCTGCCTCCTAAAGACCAATCCTAAGCAAATACTGGCTATCCTGCTCCACCTTTGCTGCCGATTCCGGTAACTGAGACTTTATCAACTCAAACTTACCCCTGGGATCCTGGTCCAACGCCTCCCCAAAATCATCTGTCTGAATTGCTCGCCCCCTAAGTTGTGCTGGCAATGGGGTGCTGACTCCTGGTGGGATGGACTGTAACCAAATCAGGTACTCCTGAGTACACTCGGGCCTGCCAATATCTTTTACTAATGTATCTTTCTTCATCCTCTTTTCATTGTTCCAGTATTGCATGTACTTGATTTCGTCAACTGCTTTTTTGCTAAAATTCATGATGTACCTTCGAAGATTCAAAGTTGGAGGCTCTTCTTGTCGTCTGCCCAATTGTCGCATTACCCTGACCGGAGTATAGGGCCTGTCACACTTGAGTCCTATCAGCATCAGGAAAGGCTGCATGAGGCATCCTACTAAAATATCATCTAAAGATAGCCAAAGGTAAGCCCACAAAACACTCTCAATTTTCCTCGAACCAAGGAACTCCATCCAAGCTGCGACACCTATGGGGTATGTGAACTTAGGAGACTTCATCCTACGCTCGATGCATATCACCCGATCCCTCAAAGCACGGTCGATGGGAAAAAGTAAAGAAGTTGTGTGCAAATGCTCCATTATCCACAATTGCAGCAAAAGGTTACTTCCCTCAAAATACCTGAAACCTCCCTTAACTTCACTCAGGGCTCGGTTCAACTCTGCCAAGATCATGGGCACAATGGTAGCGGTTTTGTGTTGCTTCTTATGAAATAATATCATTACCACTAACTGTAGACGGTGCTAATGTGCCTCTCATCTAATGAAAAAAGCAATACTGTACTTGAAACCTACATGACTCTAATATCCTGACAATCATGGTCTTAAAGAATTATTTTGGCGAAAATGGACTATTTTGCAAAAAATGTCTGATATGGCCAAATATGGCTAGGGACGCAAACTCGGACATGGACGGACCTTAGGGTGATATGACACTGATTCAAGATCCTAAAACACGGCAATTGAACCACTTTTGCAAAAATAACCCTATTCTGCAAGAACGGCCGATGTGGCCAAAAGTGGCTAAACATGCAAGAGCTGGCTATGACCCCGGAAGCCAAGAACCTAAAACTTACAAGGAAGACCGGACCCTATGTGGGTTGCCTACGTATCCCGCCCCGGAAGACGAGAATCAGATTCGCAACTAAAAACTAGATTTCATCTCTTGGAAAAAGTTGGAAAATTCTTGGATTTTTTTTTTTTTGAATTCTTGAAAAGTGATGAAAACTGTAAAAGCTCCCTTTTTTTTTCTTTTTCGATTTTTCTCTTTTTTCTTTTTCTTTCTTTTTCCGTTTTTTTTTTCTTTTCTACTCTTTTTTTCAAAAGAATATGAAAGAAAATACTAGTGGGGCCCTAATTGCTTCATTTTCACCCTTCTTCCAAGACATCGGTCTGCCAAATGACCTTTTTACCCTCACAGATGCAAATTTACCACATAAGATGATTAAATGTCATCTTGGACCATGGGCCCTTTTTGACAAAATTTGGACAAGTTTCCTACAAAAGACACGGTACCTGGGACCGAGCCTTACTATGTCTAAATGATATGATGCAAATAAAAATGACCTAAAGGCTGACCTAAGTTTGGGGTTCACTAACAAAGCAGTTCGGGGAAAGCGTATGGTCGATGGTGGCTGCTCAAGCTTTCCACCCACTCCATACGTCTGTCGGCTTGCCCTCCTAAATTAAGGGTGACTCAACAAAGAGTTCGTGCACGCGACGCGTGCTCCGGGACTTGTTGCAGAAAGAAATGACCGGGCAATGCATATGATGACAGTTATAAAGCGATAAACACATAAAGCAAAAACTGTAAACACATAAACAACTAGCAAATAACAAAAACATGAAAGCATAACTCCTCGGTCTTGACGTAAAAGTAGCTGAGCCAGAATCGATGATTTGCTTCATCATCCATCTTCACTACCAAACTCTTACTTCCTCGATTGCGAAGATGCAACATCGTCCCTCTATAGAAATTAGGTGCTAAGAGGTGCATCAGGTGGCGAAGAGAGATCCCATGACCAGCCAATTTCGCGTATTTCATCAACATGCAAATAAGTTTGTAGATGTAAGGTGAAAGTTGGCTCGGGAAGACGCCGAAGTAGCGGTAAAATTCCTCCACCAATGGGAGAAGAAGAAAGGAGTAGCCTACATAGAACAGATACGCGTAGAATGTGCAGTATCCGAGGCGATGAATCTGCACCACGTCGCGCGCTGCCGGGACCAGATTGATGTGGGCCGAATTTTTTAACTTTGCCCTGAAATCAGCAAGAGCAACCGCATTCATCACCGAGGTCTCAGGGTCGTCCTCGAGTAACTTCGAGAAATCAGATCTAGGCTTTTCACTACGAGGAATTATTTCCTCTACCGTAGGGAACCCTTCATCCTTGAGGGCAGCAGAAGCGCTGTTGCCGTGAGGAGACATGCACACCGCCAGGGGAGTAGGATTAGACACTGCACCGGAGTCGAAAGTTGAGTTAACCATAGTCTTGAAGGAAGATGTCTAAAGCACAGAAGTTGGAAGCAACGGTCACTAGAACCAAAGGAGTCAATCGCAACGACGAAGCAGAATAGAAACTAGGGTTCAATATGGAAAATGAAAGAGAGAGAAACGCAGCGAATTCGATATCAGATGAAAGCAAAACAAATGCAAATGGCCTCAGATCCCTATTTATAAGAGTTCGAGCACCAAAACCAAGAAAACAAACCATCATTATCCAGCGCAGATATCGAAACAGTAGATGCGCAGGAAACAACACAGAGTGTTGGGAAAATACGTCATAATGACGCATGATATCATGACGTCATTCTGAAATGACGCATCCCCAAAGCTTGCAACTTACAAAAAGTCACGTTGACACCTCACTTAAAGCACCACTATCCAACTTGCTCGCTCGATTTCATCAACAATGACTAACAGAGTCCACTCACTAAGGCCGCCGGACCTCGGCCTTAATAAACGGAGGGACTAACTGTATAGGACAAAATTCTGCTTGGAATATTTAGCATAAAATGGCATTAATGAATGTCATAGGTCGAGCTCGCCTAAGACATAACGAGATTAATGGCCGAGGTGTCAATATAAACCGCGGTCGAAATATCAATAGAGATTGCAGTCAATATGTCAACAAGAGTCGAGGTCGAGATCGATTATTAGTGATAAGACTTGTAACGACTACTTTGCCAGAACAGGGAATTAAAAAGGGAAATATTCACTAATATTCCCAGTGTTTGTACTATCAGGGTTTTCTAAGAAAAGGGGGCCATATATATATAAAGAAGAGACAATGATAAGGGGATGTAATATTTTTCTGATAAGAACACTTTTGAGAAGAAGACTCTTTCTCTGATAAAAGCACAAAGGCTACCTTTTTATAAAGATTTCCGTTCATGTTATTCTCCACTTTTCCACCAGATCCAAGGATTGTTCATGCAAATCTTGGATCTATCTGTCGTTCACCGTTATCAGACAGAATATTCACCTTGTCCACTCATTATCGGGTGAAATCATTCTCTTTATTTACATAAATTCTATTTATTGACATTTATTGTTAGATATATCTCATTTAATATTCTTGTTGCAAGAGTATTGCATATTTATTGTCATCATTCATATGCGAACTCAGTCCCATTTATCGTGCATCCTTATATTTAATATCTAGAATTATTATCTTTAATTAGATTTGACCCTTCATTATATAAATTTAATAGTTAACCGGAGATTATATTTTTTGGTCAAAAAATAATACCTCAAAATTTTAATGTAAAACGTACGATACAGGAAACTTTATTCTTCCTTGTGTATTAATTCCCATGCATGTACCGAAAAATAAGTTAATTTCTCTAGATTTGCTCATATATTCTTGACTCTTCACTTGTCTGATTTCACTTTGAAGTTGAGGAATCCTTTCTCTGGTTTACCCATTTCACCTAAGTATATTTTTGGAAAGAGGAACACAGGAGATAAAGGTAAAGTAAAACAAAGCCTAATTTTCGGGAAAAAGCATATGACCACAAAGATAGAGAAAGGGACTTCTTCATGCATAGTTAATTTGTTATATACGTGATGTATACAGGTGATGGGTTAGTATTTACACATGGTGATGAAATGACAATTCAAACGTCAAATCGAAGGATTTCAAATCATAAGACAGTAAGTGATGTGTTGTCAATCACTGCAGGTTTCTCTTTTTTTTTTTTTTTTTAAATTTAAATTTTCTTCCTTTCTTTCATACGGACCTAAACCCAAATGATTTAAATTAATGCACATCAGATTAATATTACTCTTCAAATTCATTTTTCTGCTCGATCGAGTAGAAGATAATGCGTATGTCAGCAACCATATTCGTCTTTAGTTCCAAACATTACAGCGCTGTAAGAAGTATTAAGATTAACATGATAAGTTCGATCAACTTTTATAATTTAGCCATTGAATTTATTGAGTTATTAAAATTTAATATTTATTAAAATTTTAATATTTTCACATAAACTTATGTATCCAGCATTGAAAATATTGAGTTAAATTAAACTTGTAACATTCTGCATCTACCTCTATGTCGGGAGACGAAGAATCGAAAGGAAAGAGTATAAATGACGTTTCATAATAAGTTATCTTAGACTAAAAATTAGCTACATTTAACCATCAATATAGATAAATCCTCGTGATAATAACAACAATACTAGCACTACTACTAACAAAAATGCATTACTCTTCCCCATTATGTCTATCTTCTCCTAGTACGTACCTTTTATGTCATAATTCTTTTATTAACGACTAATGGATTACATAGTTAATTTAAATTTTTTGATACTCACCTCAAAAATTGTTATAGTTTGACTTGCCATAAATTTTAATAAAAAATAAAAGACTTTTAAAATATATGGTCTTAAATAAGTTATAATATTCACAAAAAAAGATATTCTACTGCTGTTGCAATCTTACGAGTTTTCCATCCAACATTTCTATAGTGAAGTTAATCAAGTAGTAAATGCATTGGCTAAATGGAACATCATTCATGGGAATTCTATCTTTTATAACGAAAGGATCTTCCCAATCAAGCTGTAGGCCCATATCTGATGGATAAGATACAAATGGCTACATTTAAACATAAGGGAAGAAGAAAATTTGTTACTGAATCCATGTAATTTTTTTATAGCAATTTCTGAGAGCTCCTTTCATACATAGGTAGACTTTCTTACGTACATTTGATATGTGCTTTTTGTGTAGTGGTAAGAAAGCTACTCTATCTTTGTATTTGTTCTATTAACAATTATAAGGATGGTTTTTTGGATGTAATGAACCCCCTATTATGTGCTCTTTTTGTTGGGATTATATAAAAGGAAGCGCCACATAAAGGCACAAAGTTTTGGAAGGAAAAAATATTAAGTAATAGTATTTGTGTGACCGTAAGAACCTTTGAAACTTATGGCCTGAAACCTACGACAATATTTGTATAGCTATAAATGCTTTCTAGCATAAATATACAACGAAGGACATAAATTTCATATTTTTATCGCTTTTGTATCAATGAAAAAAAAATCAATAGAACTATTTTTGTTTATTGAGAACATCATCTTTACCTCCCAAGGGTACGGTAAGATTTACGTATACGATAGCTGTCCCAGACCCCACTAGTAGGGGTCTAGTGGATTTATTGTTGTTTGTTGTTTACATATATGTCGCATAAAATATTTCTCTGCAACTAATGTTTAATTAAATTAATAAACATGAAATGTGTATTGAGATAAATTTTATATCATCTAATCATGTTTACGTGATATAACTTTCATTATTCAGTGATATAATCTTATATGTAAGATATGGAGCATATCCTCTGTAAGGCGCCTTTTAGACCTCATACTTCCCCTTACAAAATTCGACATTTAGTGCTGGAAAATTTTATATTGATATTTTGATATAGTCATTACGTAGTGGTGCAATTATATTTATGTCTTGAAATGAATTATTGTGAATTCAACTCGTTGAACTTGTTCTCCATGTTTGCATTTGTACAGAGGAATTTGGAGAATACATAAGGTTTGAACAATTTTTTTAAAACAACGTTTTTCTTTTCTTTTCAAAATGATAAATCTTCAAGTACATATGAAAGTGTCCGAATTTTAATTGTTGACGGTGTTACGTCGCTGCTCGATTTTTGTGGAACCGTTTAAACTGAATGTGTGATCTCCCCCCTTCCCTCCCTCCATGTAATGAAAAAAAAAAAGTTAGATTACACGTATATAATGAGGTCAGTGAAAAAATCAACTGCGTTTGGATTGATAATTTGGAAACAAGAGTGGATAACATGGCCAAATTAAAATTACACTAAACTTGCAGCTAGTAGTGATAAATTGGTGCATTTTTATGTCAAACAAATATTTTCCTTGAAATTTTTTACCTCAGGAAATCACACTTGAAATTATTTTCTTAGTGTTTAGTTTGGTAAAAAGCAAGTGACATATGTTAATCATACAAGTGAAGAAAATATTATATTGGTAATGTTCCTTGGAATTAAAGATTCAAAACTATGTTAATTGTTCTTTCAATTTAGTGGTCTATATGAATTTCATGGAATAACAGTTATCGATACCTAGAAAGGAAATTTCTATGCCATTAGAGCAAGAAGTTATTTTCCTCCTTTGGTGGAAAAAAAATAATTCGAAAACTGTTTTATGATAATCAAACATTTAAAAAATATTATCATGCAAAATATTTTAATAATACCCAAAACACCTCTAATTTCACTACACTTTCCAAGAACCATTAACTCACAGGAAAAAACTGAAACATCTGTGTACCTAACTTCTAGTAAGAGTACTTTCCTTTGTTTATGGGGTGGTTTGGTATACGGGATAAGGTGGATAAGGTAAGGGATTAAATTTATGTCATGTTTGGTTAATAGTATTCATCAAGGTATAAATTTAATCTCAGATTTAATACTGAATATTCCATCTTATTTTACCTTATCCCATTAAATTTGAAATTATTTTATCTCATCTTTTAAGTGGAATAAATTAGTCAAGAGATTATAATCCTAAAATTATTATTCCGGAATAACTTTGTCCGTGTAGCAAAAAACTCCAAAAAAATTAATCCTGAGATTATTATCTCGGAATAATTTAATCCCCGAATTTTACTTGCACACAATCTTCAAGAAAGTTCAACATGCTTGATTAGGTAGCTATCAAAGACCCTAACCATACATGAAAATCACACTATATATCCTAAAAAAAAAGTTAATTAAATGAAAGATTTTTGTTTATACCCAGCCCGTGATTTGCTATTTAATATTTGCTAATCTTTTATTATTTCTTATTACGGTTTAACTTGTGTACATATCAGGATTAAGTTGATTTACAGCATGTAACTCTGTTATCAAACCTATTATGGTGACATGAAAATAGAATATACTCCATCCGGTCCATAATAAGTAACTTTTTATTTTTTGTCATACTTTTTAAGAAAATACTAACTCCTAGAGGAAAAAAGGTATTTTGACTATATTACCGTAAATTAAAATTTGCATATTGTTAACTTGACACATCGAGATATGTAAATAAGACAAATTTTGAAAAAACAAAGTTAATTCCTTATCGATTATATAAAAAAATACATAATTTGGACCAAAATGAAAAGACAAAAAAATCACTTATTATGGACCGAAAAATATAGTAATTAAACCCTCCCTACCCAAGTAAATTGATACTTGGGCGTGTATAACTTAGACCATATCCATATTCTCTCTTCATTTCCTTTCTTTTTAAATACCTCAGCGGGCCAAGGATAGCCAACCATATTGCCCCC
>MCJB01005058.1:81385-93048 GCA_002018475.1 Nicotiana obtusifolia
TCACAAAAAAATCTAATCACACAACACAACAGAAACACCATAGATAGAGAATCTCACAACAAATGACATATACAGTTGATTACTTCATCTAATCTAATGGTAGAAAAGGGAAGAAACAAACAACAAAATATCCATTAAATGAAGTAAAGCTACAAAGCTTTACTCTCTATGTGTTTGTGCATGTGTCCATTCTCCTATTAGGCCTTCAAGTGCACTATCTTTTTCTCTCTTTATTCCTCTCTACTGTTTTAAATCAGTGCTTTAACTTCAAAAGTCTAGCTAGCTGTTCACTTTTCTCAGAATATGACTCCTGAAGACTCATTAAGAACTCTCTCTTTAGATTATCTCAATCTTCTCATCAACGGTCAAGCTTTTAGTGATGTTACTTTCAGTGTTGAAGGTCGTTTAGTTCATGCTCATAGATGCATCTTAGCTGCCAGGAGTCTTTTCTTTAGGAAATTCTTTTGTGGGCCGGAGTCACCTGGTGGCGGCTGCGGCCCAAGGATAAGCCCCTTCAGCAGCGGGCTAGCCTCATCGCCAAGGGGCACGAGTGGTTCACAGGTGATACCTGTGAACACAGTAGGGTATGAAGTTTTCTTGTTGATGCTTCAATTTTTGTACAGTGGACAAGTTTCAATTGTTCCACAGAAACATGAACCAAGGCCTAATTGTGGGGAGAGAAGCTGTTGGCATACACATTGCACCTCAGCCGTTGATCTTGCCCTTGATACTCTTGCAGCCGCTAGATCTTTTGGTGTGGAACAGCTCGCTTTGCTCACTCAGGTTTGTGTTTTCCTTTCCTTTTAATTTCTTTCTAGCATGTTCTTTGAGGTTTTTCACTTTTGAAAGCGGGTAACAAGATTTTCTTTTTTGTTGTTAAGGGATCTTTGGCTAATTTTTCCATTTTCATATTTTTCATCGAAGCTTGAAAATTCAGAGAAATCTCGTACTCCTTTCTTTCTTTTTTTCCTAGGTTTCTTTTTGCAGAATCACCAGATCCAAGTTTTTCAGAGTTTATATTTGCGGCTTATACACAGCTTAAGGAAATAGTACCAAATGCTAACTTTCTTTCCTCTTTCGTCTTAATTTACTAAATGTTCGTAAATTTTTGTAGTGGAATCTTGATCGTTAATGACTCATCTCATAAGTGTTTTTCTTGATTTCATGTATAAGATTTTTCAGTTATTTGGATTGACTTATCTTTGTGCCCAAACTCGAAGGTTTCCAAATTTGGTTTCTTGATTTCACTGGTCTTGTCTTTCCACTGTGATGATATCAAATCTTTCCTAAATAGTGATCTACTTTCCTCTTTTGGTTCTAAACAGCAACAGCGAAAGACCGATGGAATTATTAATGCTAAATGCATAAATGAATACCTACCCTACCTAATCACAAATTCGCACAAACACATTGGACACATAAAATTTTCCTAGATATGCAAAATTCCACATCTGTAAATCCATTTGAATTACAATTTTATTTCTTCTTTCTTTTTTTGAAATTTATTTTATTAGCAGAAGCAATTGGCAAGCATGGTGGAGAAGGCTTCAATTGAAAATGTGATGAAAGTTTTAGCAGCTTCAAGAAAGCAAGACATGCACCAACTTTGGACTACTTGTTCTCATTTAGTTGCAAAATCAGGCCTCCCACCAGAAATCTTAGCCAAACACCTCCCCATTGATGTTGTAGCCAAAATTGAAGATCTCCGTCTCAAATCCTCCATATCACGAACAAGATCATTAATCCCTCATCACCACCACGAAATTTCTTCGACCATTGAGCTCGAGGACCATAAAATTCGACGAATGAGACGAGCCCTTGACTCGTCAGACGTTGAACTTGTCAAGCTTATGGTAATGGGAGAAGGCCTAAATCTTGATGAATCGCTGGCATTGCATTATGCTGTGGAGAATTGCAGCCGGGAAGTAGTGAAAGCGCTACTCGAGCTCGGGGCAGCTGAAGTGAACTATCAGGCCGGGCCCAACGGCAAAAGCCCCCTTCACTTAGCAGCTGAAATGGTGTCACCCGACATGGTCGCAGTTCTATTGGACCATCATGCTGACCCGAACGTTCAAACGATGGATGGGATCACTCCACTCGACATCCTCAGAACCCTAACGTCCGATTTTCTATTTAAGGGTGCTATCCCCGGACTCACTCACATTGAACCGAATAAGTTGAGACTTTGCCTAGAACTTGTTCAATCAGCAGCAATGGTAATTTCTCGAGAGGAAGGAGAAGCGAATAATAATATATATCCTCCACATGTTCGTGAAGACCATAGTTCTAGTACAAGCAGTGGGAACAACAATTTGGGAAACTTAAACGTGGATTCTAGAATGGTGTATTTAAATCTTGGTGCAGCACCTCATCATCAAATGGCATGCAAAATGAATGAAGGAGATCAATATGATTGCAGCAGCAGCCACAATAACCAGAATCCAGCATCAACGTACCACCACCACCACCATTCTCATGAGTATTAATTAATTTAACGTAACCTTTCTGTTAGTTTCAATTATATCCACTAGATATTACATACTTCTTTTTGCTTCTACCCTTTTGATCTCTTCTTCTTCTTTAGAGAGATAAATTGTCTATAATTTCATGGAGTTGAGAAACATAAAGCAAAAGGCTGATGATTAAGAAATTACTCACATGGGAAATTACTATATTTATCATTTTGAGTTGCATATTTGATATTACCTATTCATCTCTTGTTCTTTCACTTTCTTTTTCTTTCTACTAGTACTTTGTTGGTTTCTGGCAGGGAAAACTTGAAGGTAACTTATGGGTTCGGTGGAATCCAGTAGTTTTAGTGCATATTATGTATTTGTATTAAGAAATTCAAAAGAGAAGTATGCAATGATTAAATTTAGAACCCAATTAGTAACATCTAATATCACTATCCTATTATTTAAAATCAATAACGTTTACATCTTGGTTTCTGGTAGGTCTTTTTTTTGTTTTTGGAAGTGTTTTCTAGGGCTTTCAGAATGATAATGCAGTAGCATTTAGCTTTGGATTTGGAGAATTTGTTCATCACTCTCATGGGGGATATATGATGGGACAAGAAAATGAGATTCCAAGTGTTTTTATGGAGAGAAGGGACGCAGGTCAATCTTTTCAACCTTGGCCTGTCAACTCCTATTGTTACCTTTTCCTTTTTCTTCTTTTAAAATGATATAGTATTAGTACGGGTACTTCCTCCGTTTCAATTTACGTGAATTTATATATTTTTTTTGTTCATATCAAAAAAATTGACTATTTTATATTTAAAAACAATTTATTTTTATCCAATTATATGCTTCATTTTATATTGGATTATTAAGTATCTCATGTTATATACACAATTTACTGCAACCAATAATTTTCTTGTGTTCCCTCTTCATTTGTGTTCATACAGGAAATATTTATTGAGTACTATATACACATTATTTAATTACATATTAATTATTATATTTGACTGTTTAATTTATACAGTACTAGTTTATTTGCAAATTTCATGTGCATGAACATCTTTTAGACAGGATGTTTTTCGTTTCTTGTGATGATGGGGTTACATGTTTCTTACCATTTTTGGCCTTTTTACTCTAATGAGGAATATGAGCTGGACCTTTATTATTCTTTTTATTTTTCGGTTATGTAGGAGACTTGATAGGCTTAGAGATAATCTTCTTTTATAGAATTGTATTATGAAAGATATGGTTTCACTTTAGAAAATGTGGTTGGTTGTCTTGCATGAATGCAACAGTGAGTGTGACTTCACGACGTAATGGTTACTATTTCCCAATTAAAAATTAAAAAACTCTTGATTTATCAATCTATCTTCTGTTTTGTCTTGCTCCCTTTTCTACGCACAAAAAAAAAAAGATAAGAGTAAATTACTAAAAAGGAAACGAAATCCTTCGAAGTGAAACCCTAGCTAGCTTAATTAGGATAATTAAGTAGGTTTCATCAGCGTGTGGAACTATCTGGAGTATTAGTTTGAAGGTGGCGATCTTTCCTGAAACTTTGCAGAATTACTTTGAAGCATTGTTGCAATGCTACTAAATTGATTTTTTTTTGGCTTGTGATAGTCTTTTTCTATACTTTGTTTGTCTCTGAAAACAGCAAAAAAGTTAGTAACAGTCAAGAATTTGGTTTGCCTTTGATTAGTGGCATGTCCTAGTAACTATTTTAACCGTAGTTACTTCTTTTTCCCACAAGTTTGGACTTCTTCTTCAATGACAGATTATATACATATTTCTAAATTAGGAAACAGATATGGGTTCTAAGAATTTTTATCAGCTTAATATGAGTAATTTATAGATTCAGCAAATACCCTAATTCTTTTTGGCATCCTATTGTGTTATCTATGAGTATTAGTGCATATCAAATGAATTTGGAGGAATATATTGGTGGTTTCCATGGAAAATAAGCTTTACCTAATACTTACAAAGCTAGAGTATAAATTTCATGTTGAACTCTCGTCTCTAAGCCTTGGTGGATAGAATTACCCGACACTTGTACCACATAAAATTAGTCAGATACATGCAAACTCAGGTTATAGAAGAATTCATGTTGAACAGTTATTTTCTACTTATATCTAGTTGAGTTGCTTACGTACAGCAGCTTTACTTAATTGGAATCCAGAGTGAATATATCAACATCCAACGTAACAAGAAGAGTTTAGGAGGTTAGATAAATGGAAGTTGGAAAATCTTTAATTTCTTAAGCATTAATTTGCTGCGTAATTAATGTGTGTGTCTATATATATATAAGGGTTTTGGTATATATAATATACCATACTCTCTATATTATATATATAAGAATAACCTCGCGCATAATGAGAGCTTAGTGCACCGAATGCATTTATAATATAATATTGTAAGGGTTTTGCCATAAGGCAAGTTGAAGGTGTAAAGTTATAACATACTCTATCAATGTCTCAACTTGTTATTATATTTAAAAGTAAATCTCAAGTGGTGGACAATGATGTTCGTTAAACAGGATTTGTCGGCAGAAAAAGTTACATGTACTGCAGGTTCCTCTAGATAACAAGCTTCCTTCTTTTAACTTTTCTCTTTCAGTTTCTTTCTCGATCGGTCACATATATATATATATATATATATATATATATATATATATATATGATGTTTCTTTCAGTGAGGGAAGCTTGGAATAGAGTCATATGAGGTAAAAATCAGCTTCTCTAAAAGTGGAGTTTGGCGACCTACTGGAGCTTCGACCTTATGTCTTCTAAACTTTTGAAAATTTTCTTCAAAATCTCATTTCTCATAGTCATAAAACAACACTTATGAGTGATTTCAATCAGTAAAATTCTATGGATATATGTTGGAGTGATTTCAATAAGCAAAATTTCACTTAGATTTTCTCGTTTTTTCTGTCCAACCATTTTGCACAGTGCATCCGATGTTATATTGGTAGTCTTCAATTATGTTAAGATTATAAGATATAGCAATATTATTACAAATTCGAGGAATATTGTTACTCCAAATGCACATGCAAGTATACGTGGTCGTACAAGTAATAAAATGATAAATCGAGTGTCGAACCCACATAAACTTGTGTTGACTATCTACTAATTTCACCAAAATTATTATTCAGCCAAGTCAATCGGAGTTCAAAAGTGTGTTTATACTAAGCAATGATTCTAACAAGTAACTAATTTATCAAGTAGCAAAATAGTTGCTGTGTATTCAGTAGAGACGAATATTCCAGGGTTGTGATCGATTCACCAATCAAATTGTGTTTTAATTAACGCTCCTTGTCATACAATTCACTCATAGTTGCTAATTAAACAATTGCTCTCATAGTATTCTCCTGAATTCCTACTCGCCTATTCAAAATAGATTACTGTCTATATTCCTATAAAATCAATCTATTACAAACGCATTAAGATTATGATAATTAATTAAGCACGGTGACTAGGTATATTCCTATCCTAACCACAAATCCGCCCCATACTCAGAGTTAAGATCATGCTCTCTTCGATTCTTCTCTAACCTAGACGTAGCTTTCCCAAGCCTAGCATAGATAGTAAATAGAACCTAACTGTTGGCCAGATAATTAAGCAATTAATCACATAATTGAAGAAACAACCATATATTAGTGAATTGTAATCAAGGTTAAGTCACTTTAAGCAACAATATTCATGGCTAAATCATAATCCTGGAACTATGGGTTTTAGCTGCTCATGATAATATCAAAACAAATTCACAAGTGTTGAATAATTAAGAATACTAAGAAAAGATGAAGAAAACTGAGATATCATAGCTCTTGGATGTTCCTTGTGTGTATTTTTGCTCCAAAGTGGCGTCTCCTCTCTCAAAATAGACTTAGTCTTACTTTTATACGCGTTGGGTAGGTCTTGCGCCGAAATAACCTTGTCTCGAGCGAAGTAGGAGAGACTTCCCGTCACCATCGCCCAAGGTAGCATAGGGCGCTAGCCCTGGCGCTGGGATTTTTGAGGTTCTGGAAATTGGGCCACAGGTAGCGCCCCACGCGACCTGTGGTGCTACAAATGGCCATTTTCTAATTTTGCTCCTTTTTGGCTCCTATCTCGCACCTTTTGCCCTATATTGCCTCCGAATGATTCCTACACATAAAAACACTACGAATTAGCACAAATCATTACATTTCACATCAGAAATCTACGAAACACGAGTAAAATGCATGGCGATATACATGTAAATATATGTATACTTTAAGCTAAATATCAACACCCCGCACTTAGACTCTTGCTCGTCCTCGAGCAATGGGACTATCAACTACACCCCAACAACATACAATCTCAACAAGAGAGGAGCACTTCAATTTTAACCATACACTCTACCCTTGACTATGATCGATACCGGCAATCAAGCACTAGCATAAAACTTTCACATTCTTCCCGTTTTAAGCATGCCCAAGTATAAACATTTCAATTCAATCAACTCAAACAACCTATCTGTCACCACCCTACCTCAAGAGTTGACTCGTTACCACTAAGCACCCTCAACTCGCGCACTCACCCAACAAGAGAAGTTTACAACATTACCAATCCTTCATGAGATCATGTGCCCTCACCAACAAACAAAAGAGTGAATATAGAATAGTCCACACATTCAAGTATGCCTCTGAACATAATTTAAGGACATCACACAATTTTAACACGCTCACTCTCACAAAGAATCCATGTGCATCTCGTGGTCGTACCATAAGCTTGCTCGTAGTGTACATCTCTACTAATCTAAGCTAGCCAAATCTAGGATCAACTAGGACTTTAAGGTTGCAATGTATGCTAAGGGACGGGTAAGATACATTTAGGAATAGTGAGTAACCCTCCTGAGCACTTTAATATACTACACTCACAAATTGAGCACATATTCTTCTCAACCAATTCACTCGCCACAAACCATATACAACATAGCCCTTTTTTCCAATTAAGCACTTCCATATTCCCACTAGTACGCATTAGTAAGATTAGGAGGTGTGGTTTTCTACATTATTTGAATTATTCTTTTTTTTTCTTGCACATTCTTTTCTTCTTTTTCTCTTTTTTTTTTAAACACCCTCCATACATTAAGGTTCATCGGCTAGTGACATTTTTTTCACAATTTTAGTGCACCTTAAGGGTCCTTCCATGGTTCCACTCGAAAGTTGTTCCCAATCTCTTACCTTACTTTTTTTTAGCGATTAAGTGTCTTAGGAGGTAAAGGTTCAACAATCTCTAATTAAGAACAAAATAGGGATACTGCTTGTAATGTGGGTGCCAAAGAAAAGGACTATGGGCTCAAAGGGGCTAGCAACAAAAAATTTTATTTTTAAGTGACAAGAAGATCTATGATCAAGCAAGAAACGCCTACGTCATCTCCTAGACTAGCACAACTTAATGATTTTACTTCGATTAACACACGGGGCAAGTTCTCTACTACACAGGATAGCACAGAAAATCACGAATCCTCACACACACATTGCACATGACTCAATCGAGACGGTTCTATTCAACTCTCGAGTCAAGCAAGCACATATAATTGAGAAATTTTAAGCAATATTGCATTATGTGGCATACAAGTCAAACAACTGAGAAAAGGCGTCACAGAGTAGGCTATTTATTTTACTCATGCATCACAATTCAAATCAAATGTACGGGAAGATAGAGCGCATACCATAACCTAATGTGCTAGCACCAAACACGTCAATAGGTACCTCAGAGCAACTCGGTTTCTTCCTAACCTACTTCTAAAAGAAAAACAAAGTACCTGGTTCGAGCTACACCCTTGGAAAAGAACCGGCGCCCAAAGAAAAATCAAAGGATCCTACCTAACTATCCTAAGAAAAATCTTTTGGTATTTTTAATCGGACTTTAATCCCTCAAGAAAATTGTCCAAAAGATCCATCGTCGGAAAAATTCCGAGCTTTTTCTGATTTTTTTTCTTTTTTCAATTTTCATTTTTTTAGAACCTAGACTATGTTTACTACGAGTTCTAAAAGAAAAACTTTCAAAAAACAGTTCTAGAAGAAAAACTAATAAAAAAATAGTTCTATACCACTACATTTCAGAAAGTAATTTCCCCACCCCACACTTATATTAAGCATAGTCCTCGATGCATGATCACAGAGAAAAATATTAAACAAGGGTGAGAAATACTCCTTGAGATCCCCTCAGGCCTAGCTCACACATGATCCTCAATATTAAGGGTCGACGACCCCACACTTAAGCTCACATGTGCTCCTCAACTTCAACTTTGGGTACTCAGACTTTCCCTACTCTGCAAAACAAAAACAACACAAAACTTGACACTATATAAAAAAATTAGAAAAAATAAAATACAGGCTAGGTTGCCTCCCAACAAGCGCCTTATTTATAGTCGTGGCACAACTCTGCTACTCTGCTCGAGGGGGGTGCTTTCTCTTCTACTTTCTCCCATGAAGTCTAGCCTTTTTGAACGCTCTTGGAAGGTCTCCTCTTTCATCTCTGGCTCTTTTCTCAATTATCTTTACACACTCAGCTTGAAATACCACCTCCTCTAACTCAGTTGTCCCATCTGGATCACTACAATTCACATAAGGACTCTGCTCTATCCCCTTCAAAATACCACAGTAATTAGGCACGTCTTCATAATGCTTAGGGAGCTTAAGTGCCTTGTGCATATTAAAAGTGATTTCCTCATCGTCAATTCTCATCTTCAATTTCCTTCCCTCACATCAATAATCACTCCACCAGTAGCTAAGAATAGTCGCCCCAAAATAATGGGCGCTTTCTCATCTGCCTCGTAATCAAGAACAATAAAATCAGCAAGAAGAATAAACTTTCCCACTCTAACTAACATATCCTCAATAATTCCTTCTGGCATAACTAGTGACCTATCTACTAACTGTAAAGTGATTGTAGTAGGTCTAAGCACCCCCAATCTGAGTTGTTTGAACAAAGATGATGACATCAAATTTATACTAGCCCCTAAATCACACAGGGCTCTACCAACTTCTTGTTTTCCAAGAGATAGAGGAATCGTGAAACTCTCAGGATCCTTCAACTTAGCTGGAAGTTTACTCTAAACTCTTGCACTACACTCTTCAGTAACTACAACAGTTTCAAACTCTGTATATCTTCGCTTGTTTTCCACAATATCTCTGAGATACCTTGCATATTTAGGCATTCCTGCAAAATTTCCCCAAAGGCAAATTCACACGCACTTGGCTCAAAAGATATAAGAATTTCTTGTACTTAGCATCATCTTTTTGCTTCTACAGTCTTTGTGGAAACAGAGGTGGTGGCCTTGTCACAATTACTGGCTATGATCCTTCGGTTTCTTTCTCATTCTCCTCAACTGGCTTGGGAACTAATTCTCCTTCATGACTAGCCGTATACTTCTTTTTCTTTGGAACTTCTTCTAATACTCTTCTATTTCTCAAGGTAACCGCGTTGAATTGAGCTTTAAGATTAGGCTCATTATCACTAGGAAGAGCCCTAGCTAGTCGAGTATTTTGAGCACTGGCAAGTTTCCCCACTTGTCTCTCCAACTTTTGAATCGCTGCAGCGTGGGCTACTGCTTGAGCCTGCTGATCAGCCATCAATTTCTTTAGCATCTCCTCAATGTGACTCGTTGAGTTCGTGGATTCTTCAGCCTGTGGTGGTCTATATTGCTGTTGAGGACATTGATTTCCACCCCAAGAAAACTTTGGGTGGTTACTCCACTTTGGATTGTAAGTGTCCCCATACTGATTTGCCTGGCCTCAATTTGTATTACCCACAAAATATACAGACTCTAGATTAACTAGGGATAAGTCGCTCGTGTGACCCTCTCCACATACTTCACAAAATGTTTGAACCAGTTGCACTGGCTGAGCTTGTTGCTTGTTAATAACCAAGGTCATTTTATTGACTTGGTTGGCCAATGTGGCAACCTGCGTTGATAATGCAGAGAGAACATCTAACTCGAGATCCCCTACAAATTTTTGCACGGTGTGTCTGCCTATCTCTCCTTGCCAATCAGGATTGCTTTTGGAGAATTTGTTCAATAACGCATATATCTCATCGAAGCTTTTCACCAACATACCTCTCGCTGCAGCATCCACCACAATCTTTGTCTCAAGATGTATCCCTTCTATGAATATGTGAGCTAACACTTCATTTGTCTGATTGTGATAAGGACATTCTCTGAGCAGCCCCTTGAATCTTTCTCAAGTTGAGTATAAAGACTCCCCCGATTTATATTTGAAGGCGACTATCTCACTTCTGATCTTTGCAGTTTTGCCTGAAGGAAAGGACCTTGCTAAAAATTTCCTCGCCAGATCATTCCATGATGTTATAGAATTAGCTGGTTCGACCTTCAACCACCGCTTTGCTTTGCCAACAGAGAAAACGGGAACAATGTGAGCCTCACATAATATGGAGTGTCTGTGTTAGTGATATAAGTATCACTAATCTCTAGGAAGTTCAGGATGTGCTGTTGTGGATCCTCGTGCGGAAGACCCATAAACTGCCCATTCGCATGTAATGCTGGATCATGCTCTGTTCAACTCAAAATGCCCAGTGATTCTGGGCTTTGAAAGTATAAGAAGGGGGGTGAATTGTAACTAATTTAAAAACTCAGTCGACTTAGAAGAGAATTAGTCGACTTCACTTTATTAGCAGGTTTGATTGACGACAAAAATAAATTGCAAGGAATTTAAAAGCTGAGAACACATAAGTTTTATACTGGTTCAGTACTGGTGTGGTACCTACATCCAGTTCCCTTGGGTCACAAGGGTTCTCTTAGATCTTCAATAGGGTGGTTACAGTAGCAGTGGTTATATGGATCGTTTACCACCAATGATTTTCAGCAACAGTGTTTTATAAACTTGTCACAACTCTTTGTTTGCTTCCTAACACTTCCTATCTTTTGAGACACTAGTAAACATAGGAATATAGTATTTGTTTCCTTTTTGATGGCCTTGACATCCTTGATTTAGCATTGTCCTTGCCGCATTTGATCTTGTTCCCTTTCTGATATCTTTAACAAATTGACTTCCTTTGATTTAGTACTACCCTCCTAATTTACTGCAATTAAATAGATACAGTTAGATTTGCACTATTGTCATCATTGAAACTTAGGTATAACAATCTCCGCCTTTTTGATGATGACAATCAAAAAGACTAAACAGCTTCCTTTTTATAGCTTAAAAAGCCTCCCCCC
>MCJB01005058.1:93076-107954 GCA_002018475.1 Nicotiana obtusifolia
TACTCATCACATTTTCTCCCCCTTTGACATCAGTCAAAAAGAAAGAAGCAAGTGCAAATAGAACAAACATAACGGAGTAGATAATGAACATAGTAGTTAGGGAGCAGATGTTATGCCTTCAGCAGAGGCACATGGTGATGGTTCTTACAGACCAAAGAAAAAGTAATTAAAAAAACAAGACAAACAAAGAGCAAAAAGATTGTTTTAAACACACACACAAAACTGCTTTAGTTCCTCCCCAGAAAGTATTTCAGGGTATTGATCACTTTGGTGAAGAAGGAGTCATAGGAGGTTTCAACTTCTTTGGTGATTTTGTTTATCTTTTCTGTCATGGAGTTAAATGCCCTAATTCCTTGCCTCCTTGTGGCTCCCATGTCCATCCTGAGCTTAGCCACATCAGCACTTGTTTCTTTTGTAACTTCCCTGATCTTGTCCACGTGTTTTTTCATTGCAATGAGCATGATATTTACCCCATGTAGACCTTGTTGAATCTGTTGTAGGTTGTTGGTAGCAGTCGACTGAGGTTCAATTGGTTCATAGTTGGCTCAACCTGTATTGGAGTGCTTTCAACCTTGGCACGTCTGACCCATCCATCTTCACTTAAGGTGTAGCTCATCATAGCAAAGGTTGTTTTATCATAGGTTTTTGCAATGAACTTAGGGGAGAAAGGTGTCAAATCAACATTCATGACCTCAAGAATATGTGAGATGAGCAGTCATAGGGTAAAGAAGTAATAGAGGAAGATATATCCCTGATACTTTCAAGCATATACTGACGAATCTACACAAATCAGTCAAGTCTTTTATTGTTCACAAGGCAGTAAAGAATAAAGATATCTCTAGTAGTCAAAGTTCCTAGGAAGTAGAGTAGTAGCAATCATATGGGATAATACACGGTATTCAAACTTAAGACTTTTAGGACCAATGTCAGGAGGGTTTTCAGACAGAAAAGTTTTTGCCTCTTCTAAAGAAACTTCACAGTCTTTAGGCCAGGAGTTTTGCACAAAAACATCATAACCATGAAACTTAGCTAAAAAGATCTTCTCAAATTGATAGGAATCGAGAACAATCCGAGTGTCGAGAACCATTGACTCCAAATCATCTTTTTCATTAACAAACAGATTTGCATAAAACATCCCCACAAGTTCTTCATACGCATAATTTCCAACAGTATCAAACAAAGAGAAAGACGTTGAAAATCAAAGATAGAAATCACATCACAGTGCAAACTTTTCATAAGTGAGAGACTTACAGAGCGTCCATAAGCCATATATTTAGACTTATAAGACTCAAACCTCGATTTCTCACTTGATCCATAGAAGTTCAATTTATCCTCTAGCCCAAAATTGTGCTTTCTACTTTCCCTTTCTTGCATGCAGGCCTTTTGAGGGTTTCCTCCATATGTCTTTTTCCTGCCTTTTTCTGGCTAACAGGGAGAACCTCCGATGAGTCACTGCTTTTATTATTGGTTTTGAGGAGGTCTAAATCAAGGATGATTCAAGATCGACGGTTTCTTCAGGGTCAAGGATTTTTGAAATCGTTTGCTTCGTCTTGTGGAAATGGAGGATGAGAGGTTTCTCTTAGACACGGTAGAAAAGTTGGTGAGAAGTGATGGAGAATGAGAAAGAAGAGGGTACTTAACTAGGCTTTTGGAAGATTAAAGGGTTGCATCGGCTAGAGGAAAGGGCAGGTTCAGATTAAAGTGACACTTCTGAGGAGTTGTTTCGGTGGCACCAATAGTAGAGAAATAATAGAACTCACACCAAATTAATACACTCATCAATTAAGCAAGATAAAAAGGAAGTAAAATATTTTACAAAGATATGAAAGATTATTTACGTAATAGATGTAATACTAATCTTTTTACGCAGTAGACAAAATCTTTCTTCAAAAAGAGGTTTTGCAAAAATATCAGCAAGTTGGGACTCAGTACTAATGAACTCTAACGAAATATCACCTTTTGCAACATGATCACGAATAAAATGATGCTTAATTTTATATGTTTTACCCTAGAATGATGCACATAATTTTTTGACAGACATATAGCACTTGTATTATCACACAAAATAGGAGTAGAAGTGAGAGATAAATCATAATCGAGAAGTTGATGTATAATCCAAAAGAACTTGTGTACAGCAGCTTCCAACAACTAAATACTCTACTTTAGTGGTTGACAAGATAACATAATTTTATTTCTTGCTATGCCAAAAAATTAGAGCATTTCCCAATAATTGGCATGTGCCGCTAGTACTTTTCCTGTCAGTCCTATCACCTGCAAAATCTGCATCTGAAAAACCTTTTAAATCAAAATTGTTGGAATGAACATACCATTATCCTAATTCAGTGGTCCCAATAAGGTATCTAATAATGCGTTTACTGCAGTAATATGAGATTCCTTTGGAGCCGACTGAAATCTTGCACACTTACAAACACTGAACATTATATCTGGTCAACTAGCCCTGAGATATAGTAGAGATCCAATCATTCCTCTATACATTATTTCATCCACACTTTTTTCATTCTTGTCCTCTTCAAGCGTAGTTGTTAGACTCATCGGAGTTCCAATAGGCTTTGCATTTCTACTCCAAACTTTTTTATGAGTTCCTTGGTGTACTTGGTTTGGCTAATAAAAATACCTTTAGGACATTGCTTGATTTGTAATCCAAGAAAGAAAGTTAGCTCTCCCATCATGCTCATTTCGAATTCTCTTTTTATGGTATGAGCAAATTCTTCACATAATATAGAGTTAGAGCTCCCAAATATAATATCGTCTACATAGATTTGAGTAATAAGATTACCTGAATTTGAACGCTTAATAAACAGAGTTGTGTCGATATTACCTCGTTTGAAACATTGATTTAGAAGAAAAGAGCTTAGTCTTTCATACCAGGCTCGAGGGGCTTGCTTGAGTCCGCGTAAAGCTTTTGACAGCTTGAATCCATAGTTTGGGAAGCTGTTGCTTACAAATCCAAGAGATTGCTTCACGTATACTTCTTCAGAGATATATCCATTTAGGAAGGCGCTTTTTACATCCATTTGAAATAGCCTGAATCCTTTATGAGTAGCAAAAGCAAGTAGTATTCGAATAGATTCTAATCTTGCTACAGAAGCAAATGTTTCATCGCAGTCGATTCCTTATTGTTGAGAGTAACCTTGGGCGACTAGCCTTACTTTGTTACGAACTACTTGACCAGATTCATTCAGCTTATTTCTGAAAACCCATTTAGTTCTATGATTGAAGCATTTGATTGTTTTGGAACCAAGTCCCATACTTATTTCTTTCAAATTGATCAAGTTCATCTTTTATGGCTTTGACCCAGTAGTCATCTTTGAGGGCTTTATCAACCTTTTTTGGCTCAAGTTGTGATATTAAGGCCATATGAGGGTTAAGCTTTTGAGATCTTCTGGTAGTGATACCTTCTTGTGAATTTCCAATGATGAACTTGCAGGGATATCCATGTTCACTTTTCCATTCATTTGGAACACTTATGACTGGCTCCTTTTTCAAAGTAGTTGACTGTTCAGCAGAAGATGGTTCCTGGATTTCAATGTGCTCCTCAGTTGACTGATTTTGCTGATTGGTCGCCTGATCTTGACTGTCTTTTCCTGTACAACAGATTTTGGGACAATGGAGATTTCCTCATCTTCAGGAAGTTTTTCATTCCTTAAGCGAGGGTTCGTATCCACAAAACAACATGAATGGATTCCTCAATACATGAAGTTCTTTTATTGAATACTCTATATGCTCTACTTGAGGGAGAATATCCAAAAAAAAATACCTCCGTCGCTTTTTTTTATCAACCTTACCCAAATTATCTTTTTCATTATTGTGAATGAAGCATTTGTAGCCAAAAGAGTGAAAGTAATTGATGTTGGGTTTCTTACCACTCCATAGCTCATATGGAGTCTTTTTAAGAATTGGTCGAATCAGACTTCTGTTAGTGATATGACATGTTGTGCTTACAACTTCTGCCCAGAAATGGTGTGGGAGAGAGTTTTCCACAATCATGGTTCTTGCCATGTCCTGCAAAGTTCTGTTCTTACGTTCTACCGCTCTATTTTGTTGAGGTGATCTTGGGAAAAAGAAGTTGTGAGAGATTCCTTTATCATTACAGAAATTTTCAAAGGCTCTGCTTTCGATCTCTCCTCCATGGTCACTTCTTATAGCAGAGATGTAATATCCCTTTTCACGTTGTACCTTCTTATAGAAGACTTCAAAATTCCTTAGTACTTCATCTTTATGGCTCAGAAAAATAATCCAAGTGAAACAAAAAAAATCATCTACAATAACAAAAGCATATATTCTACCACCAACACTAGCAGTTCTAGTTGAACCAAATAAATCCATATGCAAGAGTTGAAGAGGTTTAGTAGTAGAAACAATATTTTTGATTTTAAAAGATGAACGAGTTTTTTTTCCTAATTGACATGCATCACAAATTTGATCTTTTGAAAAAATCTAGTTTTGGATGACCAATGGCAAGATCACGTTTGGAAAGTTTTTGAATAGTATGCACACTAGCATGGCCAAGCTCTCTATGCCATAACCATGGATCATCAATCATAGATGCTAGACAAATTTGATTACCAAGACTATCTATGTTTGATAGTATAGACATTCCTATCTCTATTTTCAAAAAGAATAACTTTAACTGATTCGTCTTTAATAAACCAACCATGCTTGTTAAAACTAACCTCAT
Source organism: Nicotiana obtusifolia (assembly GCA_002018475.1). NCBI lineage: Eukaryota > Viridiplantae > Streptophyta > Magnoliopsida > Solanales > Solanaceae > Nicotiana > Nicotiana obtusifolia. The sequence goes on from MCJB01005058.1 coordinate 97,776, forward strand.
AGTCATTGTTACATAGTTGACTGATACTGAGAAGGTTGTAACCAAGTTCATCAACCAGGTACACTTCTTCTACATCACATGTTGAGCTGGGGGGAACTCTTCCAACTCCAATTACATTCCCTTTTGATTTGTCTCCAAAAGTGACAGTTCCTCCATCTAGTTTGGTGACTATCTTGAACAGTTGTTTGTCACCAGTCATATGTCTAGAACACGCGGTATCAAAGTACCATTTCCCTTTTCTATTCTTCCTACATTGTTCCTGGAAAAAGAGAAATTACTTGTTTTTAGGTACCCAAGCCTGCTTGGGTTCTGAATGGTTAGTGCTCTAAGTATTAGCTTGACTAGAGGGTTTGGGTTGACAGACCCATCTCCTATTGTTCTTAAAAAGAGGTATGACCGAGTTTTCGCAGTAAAAACAAGAGGGATTATTAGAATTTTCAGAGACTTTTTCTCCTCGGATTTTAATCCTATAATGGTTAGAATTGTGCCCATTTTTGCCACAATAAGTACATGTAGAAATATTTTTAGTTCTAGTCAGAGATTTATGAGGAGCAAACTGATATGATCTAACTGAACTATGACTGGTGTATTTTTGCATTCTATTCAGTTGAAGTTGAAGTTCATTAACTTCATCTTGAAGCATATCTCTCTCAATTTCACATACTTCCAACTTCAAATCCCAATCTTTCTTTTCTCTTTGGATTTTTCGAAGTTCATTCAGAACTTTCTCGATATCTGCAAAAGTAATATCAATAAATTCTTGGAGTTCATAACAGTTAGGACATGTAGGAAGACATACCTCACTTGTTCCTTTGTCTACCATGAGACCAAGTTCACCTGAGTCTTCATCGCTATCTTCTTTGATGGTCATGAAGCACATGTTGGCAATTTGTTCGTGATCAGATTCTTCTTCATCACTCCAAGCTCCAAAGGATTTCTTCTTTTAAAAGTTCTTGCTTAGTTTCTTTTTCAATTCAGGGCATTCAGCTTGAATGTGTCCATGTTTTTCACACTCGTAGCAACTTCCATCATTTTTGTCATTATCATTGTTCTTCTTCCCTATTCTGAAATTTGATTTACCTCTTCTGCTATTTTAGTTTTTCTTCATCATGCTTGTTACAAATTTGGAAAGCATAGCTCTATTCTCATCTTGTGCTCCTCCTTCTTCTTATTCTTCCTCATTTTCTGATTCAGCCACAGTTGCTTTGAATGCAACTGTCTTCTTCTTTTCTTGTTGAACTTTCCTGTCTAAGTGTGTTTTCTCAAACTCAATTAGATCACCTCTAAGTTCATCATAGGATATTTTGTCAAGATCCTGACAATCCAAAGCAATGACTTTGGGTTGCCAAATAGTGGGAAGACTTCTCAGAATTTTTCTGACTTGTTCTCCGCTTTTGATTGGTCTACCAAATGATTTTAAGTCTCCAAGGATTTTGCTAAACCTAGAAAAATTTCCTCTACTGATTCTCCATCTTTCATTTGAAACAGTTCATAGTCTCGAACTAGGAGATTTGTCCTTGTTTCTTTCACTTTGTTGGTTCCTTTATATGTGACCTCTAACTTATCCCACATTTTCTTTGCAGTTTCACAGCTTGATATTTTTTCATATTCTTCTCCGCTGGTAGCATTGCAGAGTAGATGTTTTTTCTTAGCATTCACTTGAATAATGGCTGATTGTTCTTCTGTGTAATCATCTAAATCAAGAGAATCAGATGATACTATAATTTGACCAATGTCAGCCTTCTTTGGCGAAATTGAAAGATTTCCCTTTTTGATCACGCGCCAAACTTTAATGTCATATAACATACTTTAGGTCTCTATGGGCATTTTCCAATGAGAGAAGTGCTGACCATTCAAGTAAGGGGGTCGCACCTGAGAAGTTCCTATTTGAAATAATCCTCCAACGACTGTATTTGATTCCTATGATCTTTTCCTCACTATTAAGCAATATTCGTGAGTCTCGCTCTGATACCAATTGAAAGTACAAGAGGGGGGATGAATTGTAACTAATTTAAAAACTCAGTCGACTTAGAAGAGAATTAGTCGACTTCACTTTATTAGCAGGTTTGATTGACGACGAAAATAAATTGCAAGGAATTAAAAAGCTGAGAACACATGAGTTTTATACTGGTTCAGTACTGGTGTGGTACCTACATCCAGTTCCCTTGGGTCACTAGGGTTCTCATAGATCTTCAATAGGGTGGTTACAATAGCAGTGGTTTTATGGATCTTTTACCACCAATGATTTTCAGCAACAGTGTTTTATAAACTTGATACAACTCTTGTTTTGCTTCCTAACACTTTCTTTTGAGATATTAGTAAACTTAGGAATACAGTGTCTGTGCTAAGAACTAGGAAGACATAAAAAACAGTGGTAAGTTGCGTGATTAAATTCTTGAGTCTGCCAGTCTTCTTAGACGAGAGTCTTGAGTAGCCGTTGCAGATTGACCCTTGATTGAGGCACAAAATATTCTAAGAGTTTTGACCCAGGGGTTACCTCCGAATCCTGCTCAAGAGATGGGCTGGATTTATTTACGTCCTTCCTTTTCGTATTCATAATCAAGAGAGTGATTTGTGGCTTGACTTGATCGATCAATCTTTAGAATCTCTATATTCCAAATCAATCCTTGAAGTAGGGATTGTCTTCCTATAGTGATTGCACTTGATCTTGTTTCCTTTTTGATGGCCTTGACATCCTTTGATTTAGCATTGTCCTTGCCACATTTGATCTTGTTCCCTTTTTGATATGTTTAACAAATTGACTTTCTTTGATTTAGTACTACCCTCCTAATTTCCTGCAATTAAATGGACACAGTTAGATTTGCACTATTTTCATCATTGAAACTTAGGTATAACAGGCTTCGCGATGCTAGTGACATTAGCAATGCTGGGCATCGCCACCTTCTGAACAGCCATATCTTGTTCCTCTGCCATGTCTACAGGAAATTGAACAAGTGCCTGAAGATTATCTGTGTCCCTTGCTTACCTCAACCTTCTTTGAAATGTTCTCTCAGGTTCGGGGTCAAAGCCTTAAAGTCTATCCCAGTTTCTGACCCTTCGCCTTCAATCAAAGTTCCTGAGAGCAGAGCAACAAATAAGAAACGTTAGACTTGTCGAAATAAGCAACTAAAGTAAAAACTAGAAAGTAGTCAATACTCAAGTCCCCGGAAATGACACCAAAAACTTATTGCTCCCAAATGCACACGTAAGTATATGTGGTCGTACAAGTAATAAAATGATAAGTTGAGTGTCGAACTCACAAAGACTTATGTTAACTATCCACTAGTTTCACAAAGATTATTATTCAATCAAGTCAATCAGAGTTCAAAAGTGTATTTATACTAAGCAATAATTAATTTATCAACCAGCAAAACAGTTGTTGTGTATTTAGTAGAGACGAATATTCCAAGGTTGTGATCGATTCATCAATCCTGTAGTATTCTAACTAACTCTCACATTCATACAATTCACTCATGGTTGCTAATTAATCAAACAATTACTCTCATAGTATTCTCCCGAATTCCTGCTCGCCTATTCAAAATAGATTAATGCATATATTCCTATGGAATCAATCTATTACGAACGCATTAAAATTGCGATATTTAATTATGCACGGTGACTAGGTACATTCCTATCCTAACCACAAATCCGCCCCCCACTCTGAGTTAAGATCATGCTCTCTTCAATTCTTCTCTAATTTAGACGTAGCTTTCCCAAGCATAGCATAGATAGTAAATAGAACCTAACTGTTGGCCAGACAATTAAGCAATTAATCACAGGATTGAATAAATAATCATATATTAGTGACTTTTAATCAAGGTTAAGTCAACTTTAAGCAACAATGTTCATGGCTAAATCACAACCCCAGAACTATGGGTTTTAGCCACTCATGATAATATCAAAATAAATTCACAGGTGTTGAATAATTAAGAATACTAAGAAAAGATGAAGAAAACTGAGCTATCCTCACTCCCGGATGTTCCTTGTGTATATTTTTGCTCCAAAGTGGCGTCTCCCCTCTCAAAATAGGCTTAGTCTTGCTTTTACACGCGTTCAGTAGGTCTTCGGCCGAAATAACTTTGTCCCGAGCGAAGTAGGAGAGATTTTCCGTCACCAGCACCCAGAGTAGCGTGGGGCGCTAGCCGTGATGCTGGGATTTTTGAGGTTCTGGAAACTGGGCCACAAGTAGCTCCCCACGCTACCTGTGGCGCTACAAATGGCCATTTTCTAATTTTGCTCCTTTTTTGCTCCAATCTCGCACCTTTCGCCCTATATTGCCTCCGGATGATTTCTACACATAAAAACACCACGAATTAATATAAATCATTACATTTCACATCCGAAATCTACGAAACACGAGTAAAATGCAAGACGATATGCATATAAATATATATACTTTAAGCTAAATATCAAATATTGAGGTTTAGAAAAGAGACAACAACAACAAATTAAGTATAATTTCATAAGTGGGATTTGGGGAGGGTTAAATTGTGGCGAGTGGGAATAGAACTACAACCTCACAAAGGTTTTGACCTCCCTTGACGACTGAGCTACACTTTTGGGCCAAGTCAAAAGTATTCAAAATATAATATATAGATAAACAAAACGAATTTTACCTTATATGCACAGTGTAATTTTCCGACGAATAGGGTTCGGGTGAACCTAAATCTGCCCTTGACTTACCTCCATGCATAAACTACAAGATGGACACAATACTTTCTCAAGAAAGCTTGTCGGAATAAAAAAGATATCATTCTTTTTGAGATTGATTAAAATGGAAAGAGCGTCATATAAATAGTATAGGGAGACTAATAATTAAACAAATAGGGGTATTATCATTTCTAGCCCGCGCCAGAAACTATTTACATCTTGTAGCCGAAAAAGTATATAAAACTTGTATAATTTTTGTATATAACATACAAAATGTATATATATATATATATATATATATATATATAAAAAATATACACATTTTATATATTTTTTCGGCTATTATTTTTACAGCGGCTATACAGTGTCATTTTTACTAACAAAAATATGGATAGAACGAAAGGTATATAATTTTCTTTTAACAACCAATTGCAAGTCTAGTGAGCATTCGTAATATGTTATTGAGAAAATTTGAGGCCACGCTTAAGTGGTACTTAATTAAGCATGATAGGAGTAAAATCTTCTTGTTGTTCTAGTGCTACTGCCGTCACCATCCCTACACTTTTTGGCTAAAGTTAAACAGAAGAGTTTAACAAAAGCAAAAGTTTTGCCTGGATATTTTGGAATTATTTTATCTTATGTAAAAGAAATTGTGGGTTTGATATTTATGGATTCAGATTATTTATGGTATGATTACTAGTTACTAATAAAATTAGAGTAGGTTCTCATACTCAAAGAGTAGTCCTTGCTAATTTTCTTTTCCTTTTTTTGGGGGGATTTGTCCCCGTAAATCATGACATACGTAGTGGGCGACATGCTTGAAATAATGCTGTGGCCCACCGCGGGCCTGGCCTAATGGGCCTGGCGGGCTTGGGCCTTAAGCGGGTCTGGGCCTAGCGGTCCTGTGGGTAGGGACCGGCCCGCTACGGGCCTAAGCTCACATGGGCCCGGGCTTAATGGGTCGGGCCCGTGGGCCAAACGGGCCTAACGGTTCCTATATTTTTTTTTTTAATCAACGAAAATTTCTTGTAAACTATATATGCTACTAATATAGTTTGCATATAATGTATATGTATTAGACATCTATATATATATATATATATTGCTTTATATAAGTACTGTATATAATCTATATATATACATATATATATATAGATATAAACTATATATACAATATATTGCCTTATATATATGTATATATATATGTATATAGAGTTTATAGTTTATATATATAGTTTATTGTTTATATATGTATTATATATATATATAAGTCTAATATAAGCCTTGTATATATTGTATATATATTTTGTATATATTGTATATATTGTATATGTATATTTACAATTATATTATGTATATATATACAATATATTGCAATTAGACATATATAAATATATTGCATATATAAGTCTTGTATATATTATATATATATGTTGTATATATATATACATATATATATATATAAACTATGTATATGTATTAGACATTAACAAAAAATGGCAATATCTTTCTTAGTCTTCCTTCCCCCAATGGAATGAGCACAACAAGGTACTAATACCACCATTAAAAGGAAAAAAAACTAAGAAAGTTACATATTACTCTAAGTATTATCCCTAATAAATCTCATAAATCCTTCAAGGTCCGGAGGAACTTGCGTTGGCGGCGATGGAAAAGAGGCTTGTTCATCACCGCTTCCGGGCGAAGCCGCATCTTGCTCAATTTCTAATAGCATTTCTTCATAAGCTTCATCGACATCCGGTTGTGATTCTGCAAGTCCGAAATTTCTTCTTTCCGAACGGATCCAATCTCGGAAGAGTACTGCCTTTTCCAAGCTATCCCTCATGGACGCTCTATGATCACCGAGTTGAAGTCTCGCTTGACTGAAAGCACTCTCCGATGCCACCGTTGAAGCTTGAATGGTTAATATATCTCGAGACATCCTTGAAAGAATCGGATAGTGTTTTTGTTTGTCCTTCCACCATTCCAAGACGTCGAAGGAGCCGTCGGGATTCTCTGATTCAAGTCCCTGCGACAAATAAACTTGAAGCTCATTTAGTTGTGAACTATCACCAATATTCTCACCTTGGGAACCCCTGAACTCCGTTCAAGCACTGAGGGCCTTTATGCCCGCAGTTCTTTTACCTGGTCGTGAAGTGGACGAAGTAGGAGTTGGAATATTGAGTCTAGCATAATCTAAGGCAACTTGATATGCACTATAAATTGTTTGTGTATTTATTTGAATTGAGGCTTTTGCATCTTCAAGTGAAGCAAATTCCTCAAGCGAAAGTGACAAAGAGGTATAAATTTTTGTATACCAAAATTGGGGACCTCCTAATTTTATGGTAGGGTTTAGTAGGGCGGCAACGCCATAAATAGGGGGGATAGGGAAAAAATATTTTTTAAATTTTTCTTTCATACAATCAATGGCAGCTCGATAAAGGTCACCACCCGCAGAAAATTGATCAAATAAATTTGCAAGTGCAGCAATATAAACTAAACATTTAGAAATAGTAGGATAATATTGGCCAGATAAGTCGTTAGTTGCTATAGAAAATACTTCTAAAAAATCTATAAGTATTTTAACACTACCCCAATCTTGATTATTTAGGTGTTCGTCGTCTTGATAAATGTCACCGCCACCTACACGAGCATTGTAGGTTGCGGTAATTGGGTGTCTATATTCATACGCAACTACTAGACTTTCGTACATGTAGTTCCATCTAGTAGGACAAGGTTTAGGAACCTTTCTTTCCCTAAGGCCACATTTATCACATTTTAAAAATATTCCCTAAGTCTACTTCTACGGTTTGAGTAGAATAGCCAATTAAGAGCCATTTTTACCTTTTCAATTTCTAAGTTTAACAAGCTCATTCCATCCCCGACAATTAAATGATAAATGTGACAAATGCACCTAACATGAAAAATATTAGAAAATGAGGGATTTAGAGTAGTTGTAAGCATGGTTATTGCGTGGGTGTTACTAGACGCGTTATCCATGGTAACAAACATTATTTTATCTGTAATGCAAAAATATCTACAAATGTCTGTTACCATGCTAGCTATAAATTTACCAGTGTGGCGTGAGTTAATTATTCTATATGCGATAATGCATTTTTGCATTATCCAGTCCTCGTCTATCCAATGACTGGTAACCGTTAAATAGTCACAGTCATTGGCACTTCTACCTATGTCTGTAGTAATTGCAATGCGACAATCTATATGGGTAAATAGATATCGCAAATATTGTTCGTATTCATGCTTATATTTGTAAATGTCGGCCTTCACGGTAGCACGATGCCATCCTTTATATGTAGGATTATAAATTTTCCTAATATATTGTATAAAATGGGGGTTAGAAGGAAAACTATATGGTAAGCACATAATTGTTACCATTTTTGCTAGTTCTTCACGATCCCTGTTTGGATCGTAGTATAAAATTCCACCGGTAACGGTGTTAATTCCGGGTTGGACTAAGTTTGAACCTTCACTACTTGTAACCGGATTACCTACGTCGTCCCCTGTTCCGCAGCTTTCATTTGTAAGTATCTCTGTTTATCTCTAGGGTGTTTCATTATGTGCCTAGTTAAACTACCCGTACCGCTACGGTTGCCAGTATATTTATGAGCTAACAAAGACTCATAACTTTTACACTTAGCTTTGTTTTCTTCTCTTAATTGAGTAAAAAAGTTCCAAACAAGAGATGGTTCGGCCCGTCTAGGAGGTCTTCTATCAAATGTAGGGGTTTCTACAGGAGGGTCATCAGTTGGGTTATTATTAGGACTAGTAGGTATATCTTCTAAATCGAGTTGCGTTTCATCTAAATCGGGTTGGTTTTCATCTAAATCGGGTTGGTTTTCATCTAAAACATTATATTCATTACCATAGAGAGCGTTCATTGTTTGGTCATCTAATTGATTACCGGGTGCAACATCATGATAATATTGACTATCAGAAAATTGAAAACAAGGGTGATCACTATCTAGAATAATAGGTCGAGAAGGACGGGTAACAGGGGGAGGAGGAGTAGCTTGGCTACTAGATTGGCCAATTTTAGATTTTCCCTTGCCCTTACCACCAAACATTTTTTTCAATGAAAATTCCATATTAATTATAATTAAACTAATTAAAACAAACACAATAATATATTAATTATAATTAAATTAATTAAAACAAACACAACAATATATTAAAAATTAAAGAGTTGGAATGAGGTTACCGAATTGAAGAACAACTTCTTGAAAATTGAATATTGTTGAAGACTTGAAGACTTTAATACTTCAATTCACCAACTTCACAATTTTTCACGAAATTAAAATAATAAAGTAAGCACATATGAAAATAATTAGAGAGATTGAGGGAGATTGAGAGAGATTGAGAGAATTTGTGAGTTAAAAATGAAAGAATGAGAGGGTATTTATAGGTGGGAATAGGTAAAAAGTGTATTTATAAAAAGTTTGGGGTTAAATAAAGTTTGGGGGCCAAAATGGCTATTTTCTGAAGCTCAAACGGTCAAATTGAAGCTCCAACGGCCAGATTTTAAAAATCTGGCCGTTGCCTATTTTTAAAAAAAAAAAATTTAAAATTTTACCGTTGGGCCCGGACCAGGCCCGCCTGGCGCTCCCGGGCCTGCCGGGCCTTTTGTTCTACCCGGCTCGTGACGGGCCTTACCCGTTAAAAGCCTAGGCCCACGAGGGACCGGACCACTAGGCCCATTGGGACCGCGGGCCCGTGCCGGTCCCGGGCCCAGACCGCCGTGGGCCACAGCCTTAGACCCTGTCTCGTCCTTGTTTTCCCAAGTCGTCCCACCACATGTGGAGTGCTAGCGGAATATGGTCCATAACTTTCACCGGTGAGTTTTGAACGGTGTTCATTCTGCACATTTTTAAAAAAAAATCAAGGTGACCAGGTTAAAACATGTGAATCTTATTTAAAATCTTTTTTTTTTTTTTATGTTATGTTTATTCTGAAAACAGATCACGACTACTTTTGCAAGTACGACTCTTCAGCACTTCGGACAGGAAGATTTTAGGGTTGTGCCCGCTAAGTAGCCAAAACTTGAAAAAAGGACAATAGGTGGCTATTCTTGTAAAAACGGCCTTCCGGCGTCCCGTTGGTACATTCTAGCTATTTGGAAAAAAATGGCATCACCCAACTTTATTTATGACAAAATGACAACATTTCATGTTTTTGATATATTCTTTTTTAAAAAATGGGCCTGAACCTGATGAAGGTTGCCTACGTATCTCATATCCGGCGAGAATCAAACCTGCGTAGTACGGTAAGTTCTGAGGCAACAGGGAAAGGGTAACTGAATTTTTCTTTTTCAAAATTTCGACAGAGTTTCTGGATTTTTAAATTTTCTGGATTTTCCAGAACCGGGTAAATTTTCTCTCACCTACCTGACTCTTGGTTTTTGTTGGTTATTATATATGTGTGTGTGTGTGTATATATATATATATATATATATATATATATATATATATATATATATATATATATATATATATATATATATTTTACTCTAAAAGC
>MCJB01005069.1:5267-19043 GCA_002018475.1 Nicotiana obtusifolia
GGGGGGGGGGGGGAATTCACCTATTAACCCAAAAACGACACAAAGCTATGATTACCTTAGAAACCGTCATCGCCTGGGAAACCACTGGTAATGTCATAGTCAATCAGAGTCTGCCACATGTCTGTCACATGTCCTAAGCATTAAATTAAAACTATGTATGATGTCTCAATCACAGATTATGTCACTTTAATCTCGGGATAAGAATGATTCTTATGTATAACTTTTTCGCCAATTAAGGGAATTGATCACGATTTTTTTCCCGCCAAAAATTCTTTTACTTCTTGAAAATTTCTCGAGAATTATTCAAAAAGTGGGGGACTATTTACATTGGCAAAAAAAAAAAGTTTAACATGTGTGCCATTCAGGAGAGGGTACGTGGCAAATATTGTCAAAAAATTGAAGACGAATCAACTCAAGCACTTAGAGAGAAGGACGAGTGTCTAGAGAATTAATGAGTGTCCGGAGAGTTCACATACAAGAACTAAAGCATGTTGACAGGTTCCAAAATATTTGAGATTCACTAATTACTAGGTGGTTATGAGAGTTAGTATTAAATTAACTGCTATAAATCATTCTAATAGCCAAAAATGAATGAGTAAAATGGTAGCGTGACCTAAAAAATGACAACTCAAATTTATTATTATAAAAATCAATATTTATTCATTTTGGGAGATCATCTGATATCCTCTGAGACTCAATCAACATCAAAAATCTTATTGTTCTTGACGAACTTGTTTCTTTTCTTTTAACAATTCATTCATTCTGTGACCAAACTGTTGGCAAAATCAAACTTCCGTCTACCTTCAAATAACAAACTTTCATCTCTCTTCATTTCGTCAATTTATGATTCTATTGCATATTTATCTTAATTGCTTAACTATTTTTGATTGAATCAATTGCTTTTGGCATACTTTTATAAATTTAATTATTTTATCCTAATATTCAAATTTTAGGTTAAACAGCTTACTTAAATATTCTTATAAATATGTCCTTTCACCATAACTACATTTATTGCTACCGCCACATAACACAACTATCAGACTCCACCGCACACCTTTCAGTGTCAACCACCTTCACATATGGACCATCTCTACTACCAATCACCACCACCAACCATCTCTTTCACTAACCACCTCCACCTCCACCATCAACTATTACAAAATATCACTATTGACTATCTTTAACGTCTCACCCCATCACCAGTTACCAATAGACAATCATTATCTCTTGCTATTATAGCGTAATTATTTTATCTTAAATAATAATAAAAACAAATAGAGCCTTAATGATATTAGTAGAAGTGAAAAAAGAGAGAAAGTAAACTTCGAGATATGGGTAGTTTTTACCCATTAGCTTTTTCCAATTCATATTGAAGTAGAAAGAAATAATTTTCATCAACTTCCTAATTAGATGAAGAAGATAATGACTCCACGAGGCTTTCCTTGAGACCAAATATAAACGAGCTATTGGTCAAAAATCAGGTAAATTAAAATGATAAAGCAAATTATAAGTTATCATTATGAGTAAATGCTATTATCTTACTTATTGTCAGTTTTAAGCGTAAATATCTTATTCTTCTTGGGTTCAATAAAACAAAGGGATATTACTCTCATTTACTTGAATCGATATTTGATTCTTTTCAAGATCCAAAATATTAATTTACATATATGTGTATTTAGCTAAGCTTATAAGTCGGTTAAACTAGTTTATAAATACTTTTTTAATTTATCTACGTATTTGATAAATATCTAAAATGTTTTTCTTTTTCTTTTGGGCTTGCAAGAGAGTCGTCCAAGGATGTCACTCACCTTCGTTGACTATACTAAAGGGAGCTGAGGTAAAAAGTTTTAGAACAAAAAAAGAAAAAAAGAAACCCCATAAAGGAAGATTTTTTGTGTTAAGAAAACAGAGAAAAATAATGTACTAGTAAACCACAAACAGAAAAGGGAATAATAAAAAGGATGTCCTTCTGTCCAAAGTTGTAAACCTATCATCTCTCACCTCACATGTCCGTGTGGAAGACAGAAAGAAAGGGAAAAAACTCAAAAAGGGCTTTGGATTTCAAGAAAAGGGGTTAGCAAAAAGTTGCCAAGAAAGTTCTGCTTGCAAAAGCCAATCAAATAGTTAAGTATTAGTTGTGGGCAAATCAAGAAAGCCTGAGAAAGAATGCTAACTTCTTCATTGAGGCTCCCCTTTTTGCCTCTTCCTCTCTCCCGTCTTGCATTTTCCCCTTTGAATTTCAATAAAGTTGTTCACTTTAACAAACCCAATTGTCCCCTCAATTCTGTGTCATCTCCCAAAATATTTGCTTCAACAAACTCATCTTCCCATGGACAGCAGACGGTATTACTGCTACTTTTCTCTCTGTGTTTATAGTTAAATGCATATATTGGGTTTTTCTTTTGTAATTAAGCTCGAGATTGACTTTTCTGATAATTGGAAACTTGGGTTCTTGATAATTTGGTGTTTGATGGGAGAAAAACTCAAAGCTTTATTATTGGTCATATGTAATATGTTGTTCTGACTTGTCAAAAGAAAGTCATATGTTGTTCCCTAGTACTTTTTATTTTATTTTTATTTTGGATAATATTGGCTTGAGATGAGTTTATATATTATAGAGTAACATGGTCAATGAGGACAACTTGCTTGGAACTGAGGCGTAGTAGTTGTTGTAGTCATATGTTGTTCTCCCTTTACTTGAAGTTTGTGGATGTACTGTTAGCTAGCACTTTCTGCTGTATGCTTAACTGTGGAAATACTCTATTTGTTGTAGAAATTAAAACTTCCTTGTATCAGAAAGTCAAATATTTGTGGATTTGAAACAAGCAATTATATGTTGTTTATCATGGTTGGTTATTGTCATTTGCTTAGGTTTGTGGCTTTTGTTAGCTAAGAAAGAAGATTCCCATTTCATCTAAATTTGTCGTCTTCTTTTTAGTTGCTACATCAAAACTGAGCTTATTCATTCCTGTTGTATTGGCATTTTGTTAAAGCGGAAAATAAGGTTGTTAGAGAAAGGCAACTTGATGATTAGAATGAAAGGATAAGCTTTAGTCTTAATTGTGTTGCTGCTTTAGGCTGCATAAATATTCAGTAACAGCGCCAATCATACAAACTAGAGGTGGCTCTCATGATTATGCATTTTCATGCATCAGTTGGTTTTCACTTATGATTTACTGCCAGGGGCCTCTGTTTTCTATGTGCTGGTATAGTGGCCAGATGGAGAGGCTGAAATTAACGATAAATTGAGGAATGAAGATGATTATGCAATTCAGATGTTTGGTTCTGATGACGAACTCAGCTCTCAGATTCCAACTCAAGCTCAGTCTGTTGTTGAAGGATCAGGATCGGTTTTGGTAACGGAGTATAAGCCAGTTCCAGATGTGGACTATCTGCAGGTTCAATGTGGTCTTTTACTTGGGCGTTGTGTTATACTTACCTGTATCGAATTGGAAATGTGATGAGATTTAAGAGTCTACTGTTTGAATAGTAATGATCCTTTGGATATTAATTACCTGAAAAAAGCTATCTTCCCTTTGGCATTTAACATTTCTTGTTAAGTAAATGAATATGACAGATCAGATCAAAGTGCAAATATTTTCTACCAAGTCACGAGTTACTTGTAACAGTGGTTGGGTTATTATCTCTTTGATGTGATGTATTAATATTTTAGATTGACTTAATACGAACATTTATTACTATTTCAATTTTGTTTTATTTTCTTATAATGAATCGTAAAATAATTTAACTTGACATGTTTAAGACGTAAGTTTCAAAAGTGCCTTTTCCAGAAAAAAGTGGGTTTTTTTTTCAAAGTTGAGGTGTTTGGCCAATTCAATTGTTATTTTTAACCAACAAAATCTACTAGTTTGATGTTTCTTAATGTGTCAATGGTGTATGAATGTAAATAAGAGATATATTGCTCCTTTCATGTTTTCAGGAGTTGTTAGCAATTCAACAACAAGGTCCAAGAAATATTGGCTTTTTTGGGACACGAAATATGGGATTTATGCATCAAGAACTTATTGAGATTTTAAGCTATGCCTTGGTCATTACGGTATGGTTCTCTTGTGTTAGTTGAAGGAGATAGTGATTAACGACTTTAAGCTTTTCAATGTTTTTTCTTTTTTCTTTTCTCAGAAAAATCACATCTTTACATCTGGAGCAGCAGGCACCAATGCTGCTGTCATTAGAGGTGCTCTTCGTGCTGAGAAACCAGAGCTGCTAACTGTGATATTGCCGCAAAGCTTGAAAAAACAACCTCCGGAAAGTCAGGAGCTGTTGTCTAAAGTAAATGCATTTACTTTCTTTTTGGTTGCATCTATTCATACAAATCGCGCTTCATTATGAAAGAAATATCACTGATGGTTAGCTTACCATTATCAGAGAAGAAAAAGAAATGTCACTGATGGTATCACACAAAACAATTTGCGAAAACGATATGTTGTCTATCTTGATCCTGTCATTGGAATGATTTTTTCCTCCCTTTTTAATAACCATAGTCATTGCACTGCTTCTCGTGGATATAGTTATCTTTAAAAAAAAGTCTTCCTCTTCTTTGGTGGGTTTTTGGTTAAATTGTTAGATGTAGAGGAGATGGAAATCTCTTATCAATAATATTAACTTCTCACTTATCCGAATAAATAAGTCTTCCTCCTTTTGTTTAATCCTTTCTTAAATAGAAGGAATCATTATTAAGAGCTGCTACCTCTGGCCTTTTCTATGACTGTATGTGCTTTTTAATAATCAAACTGTTGTGTACTGAAACATTTAGAGTCAATATCTCCTGGAATATTTTTTCTCAGAGGCTAAATTACTGAAACTGTTGACCTGAAAGCCGATGAGCATACTACTGTGCATCTTATCAAGCATAAATACACAAATGGCGTATGTACTTTTTTTTAAATTTAGGCAAGCAGGAGCTGTAAAAATTAGCTGGAACAGATCCGGGGCACCACACACCATTAGGTCTTCTAATTTTTGAAATGTACTTGTATGTCGTTATTGCTGAGAAAAACAAAAGAGGAGTTGCAAGAGCTAATTTCTGATGTATTTGGTTAGTGGAGCTTATTTCATAAATTCACCATACAATCACTATACCTCAATCTCAAACTAGTTGGGTCGGTTGTATGCATCATTAGTTATGATTCGACTCTTTTTAGGCCCATCTCATTCCAATATAAATGATTTGACTTTAAAGAAAACTTAGGGGTTCTCTAAAGCCTAAAACTGTTTCTTTAACTCACACTCTTATTCCTACACGAGTAATGAAGTTTCTTTGGCAAACGCCAGAAGTAGTGTAAGTGTAACAACAATAATTAAGCCTTGTCCCGACTAGTTGGTATTGTATATATGATTCGTTTGCTTCCACTATGTTCTGTTCTTAGCTAAGTCCACATTGTTTTTAGGAGGTTAAGGTCGACAACTACTCTCAACCTTATTAGAAAAAAGGTCTACGAGACAACTGCTCTCAATGTGATTATAGGTTTAACTTGTCGTCTCATTGTCTTTTATCACCTTCAATCATCATAGTGTCACACCTATGAGGCGGTGCATATGGAGGTTTACATAAGACAAGGCCAAACCGCCGCAGACATCGTTCTTGCATTTTATCTTCTATGTGTTTTAGCACCCTCTGCTTGATGTAATCATTTCTGATTTTGTCTGATCTTTTATAACCACATCCATCTTACCATAGGCATTGTACAATATTCATCTCATGGATATATTGGGCGTTAAAGGCCCAACATTCAGTCACATTTGCATTGCTAGTCTTACAACTGTTTTGTAGAGTTTACTTTTTATTATGTTGAGGGTTTTCCCTTCCTATAGTACTTACGAAGTTCTTGTCTATTTTTGCCATCATCTTCTAATTTTATATGGTACATCTTCATCTATCATGCTATTTTCTTGGTAAGTCTGAGCTTAAATATCCGAATCGTCTACAGTTTTGCATCATATTCCTATTTAATTTCACTTCACCTTCATTATTCTTAGGGGGAACTAAACTTGCAGCGTCAATATTTTGTCTTACTTCTACTTGTCCTAAGAACCTTTCTCTTTAGAGTTCTTCTCCATCGTTCCAACTTTTGGTTGAGTTACTCACTAGTTTCTCCTATAAATTCAGTATCATCTAAAAATCGCATTTCACCATGGAATCTTTTCTGAGGGCCATTGGCACACGATTCGAAACTCGATAGACAATGAGTTTGTTCCTCTACCCTTCTACACTTAAATTCCAAGATTTTGTCTGCAGCTAGATTTGAACCCGTGACATGCGTCTTACCCACACGTCATTCCTCACCGTAACTGCATAAACAAGTATATATTTGAGCCAAATCCTTAGCATACAGCTGGGAAGCTCCTATGTATCTTCTTATAGTGTTCTCACACTTGTAACTTTTCTTTTGTAAATATGTTTTATGAAATTTTCTATTTGATATCAACTCGTTTCTTCTTAAGCATACCACTAACAAACTATTTCTTGATGCTTTATTATATAATTTCTTTGAGTAAATGAATATCATGTGAAGATACTTTTCTTTCTACAAGTTTTCATCTATCTTTGTAGCAAAGTCTAGTATGTTGTGAACCAAGCAATATCAAACTATTTATCTATCACCCTTATAATGGCCTCTATATCTATGTTCTACTCCATATTCATAGGACTCATAAGTTTATACTACGATATTGCAAACCTTTGAACATCTTTCACTCTCTCTATTCCATTTCATGTGACACTCTTTCCTTTTTAGCCTGTTCCGGAAAGAAAGATACATTTTATATCCGTAAACAATTTAACGTGAAGTTTCAATTTTATCCTCAATGACATGTTTTTTTAGCCACAAATGACATGGCATGTTTAAGATCACAAGTTTCAAGAGTCTTTCTTATTTTCTTAAACTCCATACCCGGTCAAGTAAGCTCACATAAAATGTGTAATGGAGGGAGTATGTATTAGTATCAAGGTACCCTTCTCTCCAATTATTTGGCAACTTCATTTTAGTTACAACTTTAACTTGAAATGTTATTTGCAAATCAAGGTTTGTTTTACAATCTAGTCCATTATTTCACCTTCAACTTGAAATAGAGAATAACGTTTGAAAAGTTGATTTAAGGAGTATTTCAAGTTTAATAATGGTTTCACTCATAAAACTTCAACTTGAAAAAAGATATTCATGGCCAAACACAACTTCAACTTCAAATACTCTTTATTTTCAACTTCAATCAAATATTGTCCAAACACCTAATATACATTGAAAAGTTTGGTTGCCATACTACTCCAGCCACTTCAAGAGCTTCCAAGTCTCTATTGGGGTACCATCCTACATGCTTTTCTACTCCAAAATTTTCATGGCATCCTTTACAAAGGGCGGCCCCGTGTACTAAGCTCTCGCTATGTGCGGGGTCCGGAGAAGTGCTGGATCACAAGGGTCTATTATACACAGCCTTACCCTGCATTTTTGCAAGATGCTATTTGCATAGCTCGAACCGGTGACCTTCTGGTCACATGGCAGCAACTTTACCAAATACGCCAAGGCTCCCCTTCCATGGCATCCTTTACCGTAGAACTAATTTCTATGATTGTACCTAAGATTTCTCTCTATCATGGATGTATATGCCATCCTCGTCATTTGTGTTGAGTAATTGATCTATCTCTTGTCATTATAAGTTGAACGCATGGTTTTCATTATTTAGTTGCACTATTTCCAATATAGAGCTAACACGTCATGTAAGTATACCACATCCTGATTTAAGCTCAAAATCCAGTTGAATTAATTTCTCTAAGTTCAAACCAACCAACTTCAGTATCTTTATAACCCTAAGTTACGATTTGTCATCAAATAGCTTTATAATGGTTGAATGCTGAAAATTAAAATTTGCTTCTTCTGTTGCTCCTTTAGTGGACGCAAGTATTGGCAATCCCGAAGTTTTTGACAAAAGAAGGGGGTAAGCCGTCATTTCAACAATCTGAATGATGGGATTCAGAAATTATTAGTCTTTTCTAAATTTTATGTTTTGAGTAAAGAGGAAACATGTATGCTTAAGATGGTTTGCAAATATAACTGTTGATTAGTCCAAGTTTCAAGAGAGTAAGGAAGCAAGCTTCTTCTGCTTTATACATTTGAGAATTACTCTATAGTGACTTCTGATTGAATGCACGGTTGAATTTTGTTTCCATCAGTCGTTTACAACACAGTAAGAAGAGTTCAATCTTCAGATTGATGGAACAGAGTAGGGTTATTATCCGTGCTTCCAACAAGATCATAATGTTGACTTGCTTGGATTTGCAGGTGAAACATGTGATAGAGAAACCTCACAATGACCATCTCTCACTGCTAGAAGCTAGCAGGTATGCAAAAGAGCATCCTTTTTCGACTAATTATCTCCATTATCTAGTTGAAACCAGTTCTCTTATATGTTTTAGAGAACATGAACATCTGATTTCCTCCACACTTATCTATTCAAACATTTGTATAGTGAACTTGTATTCTTTTCTTGGCAGAAACTGCTTTCTATGATATGAAGTTCCCTGACTTTGTGCACAAAAGTATAAAAAGTGACGTGCTAAACAATATAATCCTCATACGTCATAACATAGTTATATTATACTTTTTCGCCCTCAGATTTCCCTCAAAGTGGGCAACTAATTTTGAAGGAGCTTTTTATCACCATAGTCCATACCAACAATTAACGCAAATTGTATACCTATCCTTTATATTGTTGTAGAATTGTTACGAGTTGTATATGTGGCTTTTTGAATCGGGTTGAGGTACTTCACTTGTTACCACTATGGATTGGGTTATTCTGAATTGGTTTTCCTGATGTAGGCTGTGTAACATGGACATCATTTCCCAAGTACAACAAGTTATTTGCTTTGCGTTTCATGATAGCAGATTGCTTATGGAAACATGTCAAGAAGCCAAGAATCTTAGGAAGATTGTCACTCTCTTTTACTTGGACTAATGGATAACAACAACACTCTGTTCATAGATTCTTTGCTATTGAGTATTTTCTCTGTTGATTAAGAGGGAATATACACATGCTATGCCCGTGTATGGAAATTAAATGCAGAAATATTCCAATTCATGCCATATTCATTTAATAGAGTAGATGTTTCGTCGACTACAACATGATTTATAGATGTAAGTTTTTTAGCAAATGAGGTGCAATGCATCCTTGTATTTCCACATATATCTTGCTCTAAATAGTTGAAGTATACATTTTGTGTTGCTTATGTAAAGAAAAGCTCATCTGTATGGAATATCAAATAAGGCCAATCTACCAAGTATAGAATCTTTTAGTATTTATTACCTTGGTGGGAAAGTTATGGCCAGGTGATTTCTTCTTTTCTGCCTAAGCCTTGGTGGGAAGTTTTACTTTGGTACTTATGCTGGTGGGAGGTTGCAAGTATAGATAGAATAGTTGAGCTGCGCCCAAGCTGTCTACACCATCGTTGTCCAAGAAAAAGAAATAACAAGATAGATTACGATGTTTAAAGTTAAAGGATGCATTGTTGACATTATCGCCTAAAGTTTTGAATGAACCAGGTTTAGCCTTCGCTAAAGTTTGTTTGCTTGAGTTGCAACCAGTTTCAAATGGTATCTCTTTTGTCTTGATTGTATCTCTATCTGTAGCAACCTAAAAATTTTGTCATATTTGCTTATTGGAGATTCTCGAGCCATCAGATCATGGTGCTTAAGAGCCTCTTTGGTTAAATAAACCTAGCTCTAAAACAGATGGAGATGGTGCCACCATATTTTATGTTCATTTTGTGACTAGGTTTCCACACTGACTTTTATGCATATTTCATTTTCTTCATCTTTTCAAACGGTACATTATCCCTATTTCTAACAGTATGTTGCCAGAAAATGGCCTTTTACAACATTCTCTGGAATCAGTAACTCTTTTATTCTTTAATTACATATAAGGCCATTCTTTCTTGTGAGTTGTGACCACCAGCAGCCAAAAGTGATAAGAATTAAGTCTTAATGTTTCTCATATTCTTTGAGTGATGCTCAAATGGAAAGTAAAGCGTTTGCAGAGAATTTACTAACACTTACGGTGTGTTTGTGTAAGCCGCATAAAACTTTCTAATGGTATAATATCTTAAAAGTGCGCCAACGGTATTTATGAATAACGTTTTTGTGTGAAGGAGACCTACTAAATTGAACACATTATTTGGTCATGGAAATGTATAAGAGAAGTGATTTGGAGCATGTTGACGAAGTTTAGAAGTAAAAAGAGTTTGATTGGAACAAGTTGGAAATGTTAAGTGGAACAAGGTGTTCTAAGTCGTGCATCCCTTGACTTTAGACAAGTACAACTCTTTCAATATAAAAGTATTTTTCAATGAATTTTGATTCTACATTGTTGTAAGGCTCTTAATATTTCCTAAAAGTTTAAGACCTTAAAGCACGCCTCGAGATCTCCACTTTTTGTTTTGCGTGCCATGGATGCCCGCGGACGAGGGTATCATCATGTAAATATGATTTCATACTTATATGAAGGTTTGGAAGTGAATTGTGTAAGAACCGATGAATTTCTACTGCTAATTCGAGCTTAGGAATACAATTTAATTTAAACCCGAACTACATGAGAATCCCTGAAGTGGATAAAGTTATTTGGATACTTGCGAAGAATTATTTTATTAATCTTTATGTATTGGATTAATGGAAAACGCTTGGATGTTAATTTCAAAGCAATAAAACTAATGAAAATATAGTGAACTATCGACCCATAGCGCAGCTATAGCACATAAGGGAAGCAGAAATTAGCAAACCAGTGAGCTAAAGCCTTATAGCGCAGCTATAGCACCAGTGGAAAAATATTGTACCTGGACCTATTAATACATGAGCGGGGGGAGAGAAAAATAAAAGAATTTCAAGACTAGGGTTTTTCTCTCCATCATCCATCCGGCCAAGGCTTTCAATACACACTTAAAGTGAGTTTTTAAGTATGTTTTTATGATGATTTCACTTCTCAATTAATAGTTACAATAAGGTCTTGTATTGAATTTCATAGGATTTTTCTTCAAATTCTCAAGAACACCCTAAAAGTTGGCTTTCACGATTCGGTCTACAAGAGGTAATCTTTCACCCTTAAACCTACGTACATGGATTATTAGTGAATATATGAGCAAAAAATAAGCATGAGTACTTATTGGATGGTGATTGGAAGCCATAAATATTTAACCTAGATTATTGGGTGTTGTAGAGATTTTGTAATGAGTTAATTAGTGAAATTTGGTAGATGTGAGTTCATTGATGATTATAATGGAAAGAAGGCAGTTAGTAATCAAAGGATGTTATATTATATCTTGTTGGTGGGAAAGAGAGATTGTTGGATAAAGAAACACCATTACTAGAGGTAGTAGAATGCTATGCACTCTAGGTATTTGATAAAATGCTAAAATAACAAAAAACCTGGAAATTTCTACTAATATTGGACAACTGAATTATGTTGATGTAAATTGAAGTTGTAAGAATAGTGGGAAGTTGTAGTATCACTAAATAGATCCATCGAGGTATGTTGGCTAAACTTCTCTTGTATAATCGAATTCCATGATGTTCTCGTAAATTTCAAGCGTGATTGGCTAGAGTTCTTACTTCTCATGTTCCGAGCCATTCCTAATAAATTTGGTTATTCCAAATAAGCATTGTGTCGAAAGTTATATATTCATAATGTGTTCCAATTGCTCCTATCACATTATGCTCTCCTTCGGGAATGTATCTAGTATGACTAATGTATCAAGATGTTATGACAAAAGTTCATGTTTCAATTGCAAATTTATTATGCCTTATTTCGGAAGGAAACTCAAAGTGTTTACGACTCCTATTGCTTATATACATATTTAAAGTCTTGATTTCAAAATGCTCTTATTGTTGATAACCTATAATGATACCTGAAAGTTAAAGAAGAGAGTATGGATATAAAATGCGGCCAACGTGCCAAGAGTGAAAATTACTCTTGCAGCCAATAGTGACAATAAAATGAAAGGAAGTGTGAAGATTGTGAAATGAGTTGTAACTCCTTTATATAATAAATCTTTTGGGAGTATCATTTAGTCACCGAGGAGGGGTAGGTTGAAACAACCTAAACCCCAAACAATGCCAGTGTAGGAGTGATTGAGGGGTAAATCCCCGTGATTGATGTGTTGAAATTACTCCCCTTAATTGGGATGAGGTTGATGTGTTAAAATTATTCTCCTTAATTGGGATGATATGATTGCTAGTGAAAGATGATGTCGACCCACACGACATTGTGGTGAGACGGCTTAGCCGATCGGGCAGAGATCGGATGCCATGCCACGCAAATGGTGGTGTTCTGCTTAGATGTCGAGCCTCATGCATAGGGGTGAGACGGCTTAGCCGGTCGGGCCGAGATCGGACTCCGTGCTATAAGCACGGTGGTGTATCAGTATTAAAGATCTCCCAACTTAAAAATATTGATTTTTCTCTTAGCTTGACACTTTAATATTATTTGAGGCTCTCATTGACTTCATATCTCTCTCCTTTTATGTCGTTACTCTATTCCGTGAGAGGGTATTTTTGTGATGACCTGATAGGTCATTTATAGCTTTAACCCTTAATTCTATGTTTTGAAACCCCGAGTAGCTCCGTTTCACCTTTCTCGATTTGTGTGCATTTTTCGGAAGGCTTTAATGTGTAAATTTGACAAAATATGAAATCATGCCTTAAAACTCATTTGAGTTGACTTCGGTCAATGTTTTGAGGCAACAGACCTTGATCAGTATTTTGACGGTCCCGGTGGGTCCGTATCGTGATTTGGGACTTGGCGTATGCCCAGAATTGAATTCGAGAGTCCCTAGCTCGAATTATTGCAATTTGTTGAAAACTAGAAGCTTAAAAGCTTAATGAATTAATAAGTATGACCGAAGTTTGACTTTATTGCTACTGGGTCCAGATTTTGGTTTCGAAACTTGGTATAGGTTCATTACTGTATTTATGACTTGTCTGTAAAATTTGGTGCAAAACGGAGTTGGTTTGACGTGATTCGGATGCCCGGTTGAAAAATTGAAAGTTCTTAAGTTTCATAGAAAATTCCATTCGTTTGGTGTCCAGTTCATAGTTCTAGGTGTTATTTTGGTGTTTTGATAGCCTGAGCGAGTTCGTATGATATTTTTGGACTTGCGTGCATGTTTGGTTGGGAGCCCCGAGGGCTAGGGTGAGTTTCAGATAGGCTTCGGAGTGGTTTTGGACATAGAATCATAGCTGGTGCACGTGTGTTCTGGTGTTGTCTGCAGATCTCGGATTTGCGAGATCTGGCTCCCAAATGCGAGCGTTGTGTTTGCGATCACAACATCATATTTGCGACCATGGGCCGGGGACTAGGTTCTCGCATTTGCGAGATTTTTGTCGCATTTGCGACGGCAACAGAGGTGTGAAACCTTCGCGTTTGCAAAGACTTTTTCGTATTTGCGGGGTTCGCAATCGCGAATCCCAAGTCGTAATTGCGACATTTGCGCTTGATCAAAAGCTGAGAAAAATGGGATTTTAGATCATTCTTCCAAATTCTCAACTCTAAAAACCTCAGAGGCGATTTTCCCAAGAGCTCTTCTTCCTAAATTCATTGGTAAGTGACTCTAATCTACTTTCTTTCATTTATCCATTACCTTCCATAAGATTTCAACTTTAAATCTAGGTTTTCCATGATAGAAATTAGGGATTTGGGTAGATTTAGGGATTTTTCTAAAATTGGGATTTAGAACTCGGATTGAGGTTGGAATTCGAACTGAATTGCATAACCGGGCTC
>MCJB01005069.1:19063-30173 GCA_002018475.1 Nicotiana obtusifolia
GGGGGGGGGGGGGGGGGGGGGGGGTGAATGGGTGATCGGGTTTTGGTCCGAACCTCGAGTTTTGACCAAGCGAGCCCGGTGTGACTTTTGTTGACTTTTACAATAATGATCTAAATTGAACCTCTTTCATTCGTGAGTAGTTTTTAAAGCTTAGTTTGAATCTTTTGGTTAATAATTTGCTAGATTTGGTTGGTATGGAGGCTTGTTCGAAAGGCAAGGCCGTGATTGAATTTTGAGTGGATTGCGGAGTGAGGTAAGTGTTGGGTCTAACCTTGACTTGAGGGAATTAGGAACATTTGTTGCTATGTGCTATGTGAATTTCATAAGTAGCGGCATATATCCGAGGTGATGAGTGTCCGTATGCTGTCAATTACTTGTTTCCATGCCTAACCATACCTTATTAATTGTAGTATTTCATGTCTTGATTGTTACCTGCCTTAATTGTTTTTCATGCCTTAACTTGCTACTTGTCATTCATTATCCTCGCATCATAAATATTAACTGATCTCATGCTTCTATGCTTAATTGATATTTTCCTTAATTGTATTACTTGTACCCCCTTTACATGTTATACCTTTGACTGTCTTGTTGCTTCGTATTAAGCGTAGCTTCTCATGATTCGGTACGAGATTCCTTCTTGATGTGTATCTTTCATAATCATTAATCGTAGAAATTCTTGTGATTCGAGTTGTTAAATCTATTGCATTTATTGATGTAGTTATATTGATATGTTGTAATCGGGTTGCGCGTCGTAACAAGTGAAATAAGGGTGTTTGATATGGTGAAATAGGGATGAATTTATATTGATATGGTGGGATCGGGTTGTGCGCCGCAACATGTGAAATAAGGGTGGATTGATATGGTGAAATAAGGGTGAATTGTGATATTGACTATGATTATATGGTGGGATCGGGTTGCGCGCTGCAACATATAGTCACTTATTACTATTGATATTCTTATGGTGGAATAAGGGAGGATAGTGTGGTACGGTGGGATCGGGTTGCGCGCCGCAACAGTTTATGTGTTTCTATTCTATATTGTGCTGTGTTGGCTTCGGTACTTTCATACGAGACTCTAAGGATTGGTATTTCTGGCATTTACTGGTTTCTTCAAAGATTGAGTTATTTTCATGAGTTAACTGTCTTATTTCGTTTCCGTATTTTCCTTTCCTATCATTATTTATGCTGAGTATAGGTTATATTGTAAGTGACCCGCCTTAGGGTCGTCACTACTTCGTCGAGGTTAGGCTCGGCACTTATAGAGTACATGAGGTCAGTTGTACTCACACTACACTCTGCACTTCTTGTGCAGATTTTGGAGTCAGTCTTAACAGCGGTTAGTAGATTACTCGGGTTGACTATCTGTGTGAAGACTTGAGGTACAGCTGCTCGGCGTTCGCAGCCCTGAAGTCCCCTCCTACTTTATCTTAACTGTGTATTTTTCTTTCAGACAACTTTACTTTCATTCAGACCTTTATCTGTAGTATTTTAGTAGCTCGTGTACTTGTGACACCAAATTCGGAGCTGTATTAGATACTTCAGTTGTTATGATTTTTCGCACTTTATTTCAGTTATTTTGATATATTTATTATTATTATTATTATTACTATTATTATTATTTAATTTGAACTGTTAAAAATGGATAAACTGTGTTGGGCGCCATCACGGTTCCGAGGGTGGGATTTTCGGGTCTTGACAAGTTGGTATCAGAGCACTAGGTTACCTAGGTCTCATGAGTCATGAGCAAGCTTAGTAGAGTCTGGAGGATCGGTACGGAGACGTCTGTACTTATATTCCAGAGGCTATGGAGTTTAGGAAAAATGTCACTTCTTTCTTTCTCTGTCGTGCAATTTATTTCTATCATTCATGATTGAACCCTTCTATTCTTGGTCTCTCACAGATGGCAAGAAAACGCACTACATCTACCGCCGAATAGGAGCCGAAGCCCCCTGTGGCAGCTATGACCAGGGGCAGAGGTCGAGGCCGAGGCTGCGCCAGAGGTCGAGGCAGAGGCATAGGCAGAGCTTAGCCTAGAGCTCGAGCAGCAGCACCAGCAGTAGAGCCCCAAGTAGATTTTGATGAGGAGGTCCCAGCTCAGATTATACCTGTTGGACCAGCTCAGGTGTCGGAGGGGTTTATAGCTACATTAGTGCTTCAGGATGCTCTAGTCTATTTGGTGGGCCTTACGAAGAGTGTGGTCCAGATCGGTACCTTTCCGGTGGCACCAGCAGTCTCTCGGGTTGCGGGAGGAGCACAGACTCCCGCTACTCACACTGCGAAGCAGGTGGCTCCTCAGTTTCAGACTCCAGCAGTCCCTCCAGTTAGGGTAGTTCAGCCGGTTGTGGCGACACAGGCCGGTGATAAGCCCGCTTTGTCTTCTGATGCTATGTTGAGGTTAGATAAGTTCACCAAAGCTCTTTCCTGTTCATTTCAGTGGCGCACCTTCTAAGGACCCACATGATTTTCTGGGCCGTTGCCACGAGGTGCTACGGAACATGGGTATAGTTGAGACCAATGGGGTCAATTTTGCTGTATTTCAGATGACTGGTTCCACCCGGAGATGGTGGAGGGGTTATATGTTGACTAGACCAGCTGGGTCGCCAACACTTACCTAGGATCAGTTCTCGCAGCTATTTCTTGAGAAGTTCATCCCTATCACCCTGAGAGAGGAGTATCGTAGTTATTGGGCGGCATGCCACAACAAAGTTCTCGTGCCATGGTTCCGGCACCGGTTGCTCCAGCGCCCACTCAGCCAGCCAGGGGCAGGGATCAAGCAGCTAGAGGCAGGGGTCAGGCCGTTAGAGGTAGAGGTTAGGCCATTAAAGGTGGAGGCCAGCTAGCTAGAGGCCATCCCAGTGATGTAGTTCAGAGTGGTGGGGCCCATCCCCGATGTTATGCTTTCCCAACTAGGCGTGAGGCCGAGCCATCTGACGTCTTTATCACATGTATTGTTCCTATTTTCCATAGAGATGCTTCAGTTCTATTGATCCGGGATCTACTTATTCCTATGTGTCCTCTTATTTTGCTGCATATCTGGTTGTGCCCCGTGATTCATTGAGTGCTCCTTTGTATGTGTCCACGCCTGTGGGAGATTCTATTATTGTAGATCGTGTCTATTGCTCGTGTGTGGTTACTATTGGGAGTCTTGAGACTAGTGTAGACCTTCTACTTCTTGATATGGTAGATTTTGATATCATCTTGGGTATGGATTGGCTGTCACCTTATCATACTATATTGGACTGTCATGCCAAGACGGTGACCTAGCGTTGCCGGGGTTGCCTCGATTAGAGTGGAGGGAGACTCCTGGCCACTCTACCAGCAGAGTTATTTCTTATGTGAATGCTTGACGTATGGTCGAGAAGAGGTGTTTAGCCTATTTGGCCTATGTCCGTGATTCTGGTGCGGAGGTTCCATCCATGGATTCAGTACCAGTTGTTCGTGAGTTTCCAGAGGTGTTTCCTGCAGACCTACCGGGGATGCCACCCGACAGAGATATTGATTTATGTATTGATTTGGCTCCGGTCACTTAGCCCATCTCTATTTCGCCATACCATATGGCCCCATCAAAGTTGAAGGATTTGAAGGAGCAGTTGCAAGATTTGCTTGATAAGGGATTCATTAGACCTAGTGTCTCGCCCTAGGTGCGCCCGTGTTGTTCGTGAAGAAGAAGGATGGGTCGATGAGGATGTGTATAGACTATCGGTAGTTGAACAAAGTCACTATCAAGAACAAGTATTTTGCCGAGGATTGATGACTTATTTGATGAGCTTCTGGGTGCCAAAGTATTTTTGAAGATTGATTTGAGGTCTGACTACCATCAGTTGAGGATTAGGGCATCCGATGTCCCTAAGATGGCTTTTTGGACTCGGTATGGGCATTATGAGTTCCTAGTGATGTCATTTGGGTTAAAATGCCCCAGCAGCATTCATTGACTTGATGAACCGGGTGTTCAAGCCCTACTTGGATTCTTTTGTGATTATATTTATTGATGATATCTTGATCTACTCCCGCAATCGAGAGGAGCATGAGCATCATCTTCGGATTTTACTTCAAACTCTAAGATAACTACTTATATGCCAAGTTTTCAAAGTATGAGCTTTGGTTAGACTCAGTCGCCTTTTTGGGACATATCGTATCGGTAGAGGGCAAAAAGGTGGATCCTAAGAAGATTGAGGCAATTCAGAACTGGCCTACACCTACTTCAGCTACAGAGATCCAGAGTTTCTTGGGTTTGTCGGGTTATTATCGCCGGTTCGTAGAGGGATTTTCATCTATAGCAACCCCATTTACCAGGTTGACCTAGAAGGGTGCCCCATTCAGATGGTCAGACGAGTGTGAGTTGAGCTTTCAGAAGCTCAATACTACTTTGACTACGACGCCAGTGTTGGTGTTGCCCATCGATTCAAGATCTTACACAGTGTATTATGATGCATCTCGCATTGGGCTTGGTGCAGTATTGATGCAATATGGCAGGGTGATTGCATACGGGCCGCTACAGTTGAAGGTTCATGAGAAGAATTACCGTGTTCATGACTTAGAGTTGGAAACCATTGTTCATGCGCTGAAGATTTGGAGGCACTATCTTTATGGCGTGCCGTGTGAGGTATTCGCTGATCGTCGGAGTCTACAGTATTTGTTCAAACAAAAGGATCTCAACTTGAGGCAGAGGAGATGGTTGGAGCTGTTGAAAGACTATGATATCACCATTTTGTATCATCCCGGGAAGGCCAATATGGTGGCTGATGCCTTGAGTAGAAAGGCTATGAGTATGGGTAGCCTTGCGTACATTCCAGTTGGTGAGAGGCCGCTTGCTGCAGATGTTCAGGCTTTGGCCAATCAGTTTGTGAGGTTACATGTTTCAGAGCCCAGTCATGATTTTGCTTGCACAATTGCTCGGTCTTCCTTGTATGAGCGCATCAGATAGCATCAGTATGATGCTCTTCATTTGCTTGTCCTTAAGGACATAGTACGGCACGGGTGGTGCCAAGAAGGTTACGATTGGAGATTATGGGGTTTTTAGGATTCAGGGCCGTATTTGTGTGCCAAATGTGGTGAGTTGATCCTTGAGGAGGCCTACAGTTCCAAGTATTCTATTCATCCAGGTGCCGCCAAGATGTACCAGGACTTGCGACAGCATTATTGATGGAGGAGTATGAAGAAGGATATAGTTGCATATGTAGCTTGGTGTCTAAATTGTCAGCAAGTTAAGTACGAGCATCAGAGTCCTGGTGGTTTGCTTCAGAAGTTGGAGATTCCTGAGTGGAAGGGGGAGCGTATCACTATGAATTTTGTTGTTGGACTCCCACGGTCCCAGAGGAAGTTCGACGCGGTATGGGTCATTGTGGACAGACTGACCAAGTCGGCACATTTCATTCCAGTGGAAGTTACCTATTCTTCAGAGCGGTTAGTTGAGATCTACATTCGCGAGATCGTCCGTCTACTCGGTATGCCCGTGTCTATCATTTCTGATCGAGATACGCAGTTCACTTTGCACTTCTGGAGGGTTGTACAACGTGAGTTGGGCACGCAGGTTGAGTTGAGCACAACATTTAATCCCTAGATGGACGGACAGTCTGAGCGTACTATTAAGATATTGGAGGACATGCTTTGCGCTTGTGTTATGGATTTTGGGGATTCTTGGGACCAGTTCTTGCCACTTGTGAGTCTGCCTACAACAACAGCTACCAGTCGAGCATTCAGATGGCTCCCTACGAGACATTATACAGGAGGCGATGCCGTTCGCTAGTTGGATGGTTTGAGCCGAGGGAGGCTCGGTTGTTAGGTACAGATCTGGTACATGATGCCTTGGATAAGGTCAAGATTATTCAGGATCGACTTTGCATCGCTCACTTTAGGCAGAAGACTTATGCCGACCATAGAGTTCGTGATGTTGCATTCATGATAGAGTGGCTAGTTCGGAAAGAAGGGCAAGTTGAGCCCTCAGTATATTGGACCCTTTGAGATTCTTGAGAGAGTGGGTAAGGTGGCCTACAAGCTCACATTGCCCCCTAATATATCAGCAGTCCATCCATTATTCCATGTGTCCATGCTCCGGAAGTATCATAGTGATCCGTCCCATGTGTTAGATTTCAGCTCAGTTCTATTGGACAAGGATTTGACTTATGAGGAGGAGCCGGTGGCTATTATAGCCCGGCAGGTCCGATAGTTGAGGTCTAAGAGTTATCCTTCAGTTCGAGTGCAGTGGAGAGGTCAACCGATCGAGAAAGCCACCTGGTAGTCCGAGTCGGACATGCAGAGTAAATATTCACACCATTTCACCAGTGAAATTACTTTTCTATGTTCGTTCGAGGACAAACGTTTGTTTTAGAGGTAGAGAATGTGATGACCGGATAGGTCATTTATAGCTTTAACCCTCTATTTTGTATTTGGAAACCCTAAATAGATTCTTTCACCTTCCTCGATTTGTGTGCTTAGTCCGTATCTTTTTCCGGAAGGCTTTTATGTAAAAATTGACAAAAATGTGAATTCATGCCTTAAAACTCATTTGAGTTGACTTCGGTCAACGTTATGAGCAAACGGACCTGAATCAGTATTTTGACGGTCCAGTGGGTCCGTATTGTGATTTGGGACTTGGGCGTATGCCCGAAATTGAATTCGAAAGTCCCTACCTCGAATTCGCAATTTATTGAAAACTAGAAGCTTAAAGGCTTAAAGAATTAATACGTTTGACCGAAGTTTGACTTTATTGCTACCGGGTCCGGATTTTGGTTCCGGAACTTGGTATAGGTTCATTACTTTATTTATGACGTATCCGCAAAATTTGGTGCAAAACGGAGTTGATTTGACGCGATTCAGACGTCCGGTTGAAAAATTGAAAGTTCTTAAGTTCATAGAAAATTCGATTCATTTTGGTGTCCGATTCATAGTTCTAGGTGTTATTTTGGTATTTTGATCGTGCGAGCGAGTTCGTATGATATTTTTTGACTTGCTTGTATGTTTGGTTGGGAGCCCTAAGGGATCGGGTGAGTTTCAGATAGGCTTCAGAGTGGTTTTGGACATAAAATCATAGTTGGTGCATATGTGTTCTGGTGTTGTCTGCAGATCTCGCATTTGCGAGGGCTGGCTCGCAAATGCAAGCCTCGCATTTGCGAGCATGGGCTAGGGACTGGGTTCTCGCATTTGCGAGATTTATGTCGCATTTGCGATAGTCTCAGGTTCGCAATTGCGAAACAAATTGTTCGCGTTTGCGAAGACTTTTTCGCATTTTGGGGGTTACGAACCTCATATCGCAATTGCAACATCTGCGCCTGATCAAAAGTTGAGAAAAATGGGACTTTAGCTCATTCTTCCAAATTCTCAACCCTAAAAATCTTAGAGGCGATTTTCCCAAGAGCTCTTCTTCCTAAATTCATTGGTAAGTGACTCTAATCTACTTTTTTTCAATTATCATTACCTTCCATAAGATTTCAACCTTAAATCTAGGGTTTCCATGATAGAAATTAGGGATTTAGGTAGAATTAGGGATTTTTCTAAAATTGGGATTTAGAACTCGGATTGAGGTTGGAATTCGAATTGAATTGCATAACCAGGCTTGGGGGTGAATGGGTGATCGGGTTTTGGTCCGAACCTCGGGTTTTGACCAAGGGAGCCCGGGGTGACTTTTGTTGACCTTTTCAACAATGATCTAAATTGAACCTCTTTTATTCATGGGTAGTTTCTAAAGCTTAATTTGAATCTTTTGGTTAATAATTTGCTAGATTTGGTTGGTTTGGAGGCTTGTTCGAAAGGCAAGGCCGTGATTCAAGGAGTGAGGTAAGTTTTGGGTCTAGCCTTGACTTGAGGGAACTAGGAACCCTTGATGCTATATGTTATGTGAATTTCACGAGTAGCGGCGTATATGCGAGGTAACGAGTGTTTTTACGCCGTCAGTTACTTGTTTCCATTCCTAACCGTACTTCATTTGTCTTGATTGTTACCTGCTTTATTTGCTTCCATGCCTTAACTTGTTACTTGTGATTCATTATCCTCGTATCATAAATGTTAATTTCTCTCATGTTTCTATGCTTAATTGATATTTGCCTTAATTGTATTACTTGTTCCCCCTTTACCTGTTATAACTTTGGCCATCTTGGTGCTCAGTATTAAGCATAGCTTCTCATGATTCGGTACGAGATTCCTTCTTGATGTGTAGCTTTGATAATCACTAATCGTTGAGATTCTTGTGATTCGAGTTGTTAAATCGATTGCATTTATTGATGTAGTTATATTGATATGCTGGAATCGGGTTGCGCGTCATAACAAGTGAAATAATGGTGTTTTGATATGGTGAAATAGGGATGATTTATATTGATATGGTGAGATCGGGTTGTGTGCTGCAACATGTGAAATAAGGGTGGATTGATATGGTGAAATAAGGGTGAATTGTGATATTGACTCTGATTATGTGGTGGGATCGGGTTGCGCGCCGCAACATATAGTCACTTATTACTATTGATATTTTATGGTGGAATAAGGGAGGATAGTGTGGTGAGGTGGAATCGGGTTGCGCGCCGCAACAGTTTATGTGTTTCTATTCCATATTGTGCTGTGTTGGCTTCGGTACTTTCATACGAGACTCTAAAGATTGGTATTTCTGGCATTTACTGGTTTCTTCAAAGATTGAGTTATTTTCATGAGTTAACTGTCTTATTTCGTTTCCGTATTTTCCTTTCCTATCATTATTTATGCTGCGTACAGGTTATATTGTAAGTGGCCCGCCTTAGCTTCGTCACTACTTCGTCGAGGTTAGGCTCGGCACTTATAGAGTACATGAGGTCAGTTGTACTCACACTACACTCTGCACTTCTTGTGTAGATTTTGGAGTCGGTCCTAATGGCGGTTAGTAGATTACTCGGGTTGACTATATGTGTCGAGACTTGAGGTACAACTGCTAGGCGTTCGCAGCCCTGAAGTCCCCTCCTACTTTATCTTAACTGTGTATTTTTCTTTCAGACAACTTTACTTTCATTTAGGCCTTTATCTGTAGTATTTTAGTAGCTCGTGCACTTGTGACACCAAATCAGGAGCTGTATTAGATACTTCAGTTGTTATGATTTTTCGCACTTTATTTCAGTTATTTTGGTTTCTTTATTATTATTATTATTATTATTATTATTATTATTATTATTATTATTATTATTATTATTTAATTTGAACTGTTAAAAATGGATAAACTGTTCTAACGTTGGCTTGCCTAGCAAGTGAAATGTTAGGCGCCGTCACGGTTCTGAGGATGGGATTTCCGGGTTGTAATAGTTTTGCTTTACATACTAGTACTATTCCATATGTACTAATGTCCCTTTTGCGGGGGGCGCTGCATCTTTAATGGATGCAGGTGGTTCTGCAACAGGTGGCTCAGGTTCTTGATAGGTGTAGCCTCTTCTTAGCTGATTTGGTGAGCCCTATTCTATTTCTGTCTTATGTCTTTTGATTTTGTACACTATGTTTTGAGGTATAGTCGGGGCCTTGTTTCTGGCACTTTCATACTACTCTTCTGTTTCATTTAGAGGCTCCGTAAACATGTTGTGGGTGGTGTTCGATTTGGGGTAATGAACTAGAGATGTTGTAGTTGTCAAACATGTTTCCACTCGTAATTATGAACTTGTATTATTTTGAAAATTGTAAATGAATCTTCTACAAGTAACGGAAAAAGGATGTGGTACACTTTACTCTTCACGTGTCTATCTCTTGTTACTGATTTTCAATTTGTTCATGGGTAAGGTTGGGTAGAAAGCATCAAGTAGGCTTGCTTGACCGGGATATCTTGGTTGAGCGTCATCATGCTTCCCAAGGTTGGGGCGTGACAGTTTGGTACGAAGGAAAATATTTTTCGAAAAATACTTTCCAATTTTCCCATATTTGGTTGGCTTAAATGTTTTGGACAATATTTTCCTCATGAACAAAGGTTTTCCCTATCAAGAGAAGGAAAAATATTTTCCAAACTGTTTTTCAATATTTCTCACCCTATTCCCCATCCGCAACCCCCACACACCCCACCTCTATCCCCGCTCACACCTATCCCNCCCCACTCCACCCCCACCCCGACTCTACCGCCGACTCTAAATAGAAATATTATTAAGGATGTGTCTGGTATGAAGGAAAATTTTTTTCATGGAAAATGTTTCTTAGAAAATATTTTCTTAGAAAATGAGTGGTTTTATCACTTATTTTTCCTTGTTTGGTTGGTGAGTAAAAAAACGTTTTCTGAAAAATATTTTCTAGTATTTGGTTCGAGAGTAAAATATTTTAGAAAAATATTTTTTTATGTTACTCTCCTCAACCCACCTTTCCCAAAATCCCCATCCTGTACTCCTTCCCCTCCCCCCTCCTTTCGTACTCTATTTTCTTCAAGGATTTAATTATTCTTTTATAACTTCACACAAATCAAAAGAACTAATGTGCTACATTACTTTTTCACACAAGAACAACGTTGAAATTTGGGCTCGATGACTAAAAAGAAAATACATTATTTTGTTGAAAAAGAAGGTATCCTTTCTACAACATGAAAAGAAATTACTCATTTTGTTGAATGAAAGAAAGTATTTTTTCTATATCAGGAAAAAAAGTACTCAGTTTGTTGAAATAGAAGAAAATATTTTTTCTACATCAGGAAATGAAAATAATTATTTTGTTGAAACGAAAGAAAATACGTTTCTGCATCATGAAAAAGAAAGTACTAGTTTTGTTGAAAAATACTTTTTCTATTTCAGGAAAAGAAAATACTTAGTTTGTTGAAACGAAAGAAAATAATTTTTCTACATTATGAAAAGAAAGTACTTGTTTTGTTGAAACGAAAGAAAATACTTTTTCTACATCACTAAAAGAAAGTACTCTTTTTGTTGAAAAAAAATACTTTTTCTATTTCAGGAAATGAAAATACTTAGTTTGTTGAAACAAAAAAATAATACATTTTTTACATCATTAAAAGAAAATACTCATTTTATTGAAATGAAAGAAAATACTTTTACTGCATCCTGAAAAGAATATACTCATTTTGTTGAAATAAAAAAAGGTACTCTATCTACAACATGAAAATAAAGTACTCTTAATAATAGTTCTATTTAGGGTGGGTGATGGGCTAGGTTGGGGTGGGGTGTAGGGGGTTGGGGTGG